>WBMV01005963.1:165694-196927 GCA_013396655.1 Campylorhamphus procurvoides | reverse complement strand
AAACGAGGAAAATAAAATATTATTATTAATAATAATAATAATCCCGAACCCCCGTTTTGAGAAGGAAAAGTGGCCCGGTGCAGGGCTCTGTGTGGGGCCGGTCCCGCCGGGCCGGCTCCCCCAGTGTCGCCCTCGCTCCCGGCCGTGCCCCGCACACCTGCTCCACGCAGGTGGGGCGGCGTTCACGCGTGTCTGTGGGACAGACAGGGACTTGGGGGTTATGACTTTTTGTAGAAACAGGGCTCAGGTTTGTCCCCTGAGCCCAGGCTGAAGAATTTATATATATATGTATATATATATACATATATGTATATATTCTAGAGGGGCTATTGGAGCTGTTTGGAAATGAGGTGAATCTGGAGCTTAATCAAAGAAGCAGAGTTATCATTCAAAGTAGGTTAAACCCACAGAGCTGGGAAATCGTGATGGCTCAGCCCACCCTGCCACCCCGACCAGCAACATCAGTGTGATACTGGGACTGCCCCAGCTTTAAAGGGGGAGCCATCCCAGGGGAATGCCAAGTCGAACGGGAGCAGGACACTCTCAGCACCTTTTTCTGCATGTTTCTCTGGGAGAAAGATACGATGGATCAGTTCTGCCAATTTTTGTCTCTATAAGGGTGATTGGGATGATAATCTCATCTATACACTACCCCGAAGCTAAAAGAAATAAAATGCATACATAAAGTTGTGACCGCGAGTTTGTTCGCACAGGGGACACTCGGAATAATTACACCCTTCCCTTCAAATCTCTGTTTTCAGGATCACGTTTCCTTCGCCCACGGACCTGTCACGCGTAGTTCCCAGGCTGGCAGCATCCCTGCGTGAGGAAATGGCAGTGGTGTGGGGAAAGTCATCGGTTTTCCCTCCATCCCGAACAAGGGCCGGTCCCGGCATCCAGAGGGCTGGGATTCCCCATGCGCTAAACGGAACTCACCTGTGCCCTTGGTGATCCAGGGATTTGTTTCGAGGACGCACCGAGGGATTTGTTTCTGACATGTACAAGCCAGCACCTTTCCAGGCACCTGAAAAGGCGCTCAGGGGGTTTAATCCTTCTGGTGCCTTTTATTTAGCGGGGCACGGGAAGGCGCTCGGCGCCGTGTCTAGTGCCAGCAGCCTCCTCTCCTTTCCTCTCTCCTAAATCCCCTCTCCCCTCTCATCTCTCTGCTCTTTCCCCTCTTATCTCTCTGCTCTTTTCCCCTCTCTCTTCTCCAGCGGGCAGCTGTTGCCACCCAGCGGCCGCCGCTCGCCCCGGGCTCGGCCGCGGTACCCGGGACCCCCCGCCCGTCCCTGCGGGATGGAGGGAGCCAAGGGCTCGCTCGTCCCAAACTGTCCCGTGTGCGCTCCCGCCTGCTGGTTTTGGCTGGTTGAGTTCTGCTTGGGTTAAGAGGGACAGAGGTTGCAGGGCAGCAGGTGAAATGAGGTAAAAAGAGTGATGATGGAGTTTTGTGCAGTCATGGGCTAAGGGCTGTACCCCACCAGGACACGCGTGTAGCTCAGGTAATGCAGGAACACAAACACACCTCATTTCCACCTGTATGAAAGACCCCAGAAAGCAAGGTGCTTGCAATGAGCTGAGGAATGGCTTCTGATGGCAGAAGTGTAGACAAGGGATCTGTCAACCAAGTAACATCACCACTTTTATATTCTTGCATCAAAAGGGAACGAAGGAGAAAGGTCTCCTCTGAACACAGAAAGCAACCAGACATTTCCATGTAACGTGCTATGGTTGAAGTGGAACAAGTGATACAGAAAATCAGAACAGCCATAACCAAGCAGGCTGCTGATTGAGTCTGTCACTGTGCCGACGACTGAATCTAATTGCAGTTGGTCCTGCAACTGAAAACACATCACACACAGATATTAAGTAATACAGAAAAACTGACTAGGTAAGCTGCACAACATTGTCTAGCAAGATTGGTTTTAAAGCTCAGAGGATAAATCGGTGTGGGACTGATGCAGAAAACAAAAATGAATAAAAAATTAATGGGCTTTTGTAAGGAGGAATTGAAAATATCACTGATTTTGCTTATGGTATTTGAAGGTATTTTGTATGCAAAAATGGAAGTAAGATCAACTAAATGGTACCGAGGACATATAATCAGAAAAATAAAATAGTTTCAGAATTCATAACTGATTGATGATAAAGAACAGCAAAAATTTATGACATACTCTGTTTGGAAGAGATTTAGTAATGGTGCTTTTCCCCCACCAGCTCTACAATCAGCACTTTGCTGTAGGAATGATAGATCCCAGCTTTTCTAAAAGTTTAATAGGAAAATAGTTGTCATAGTCCACCAGAAAGCTTGCTAATACCAAACACAACTGAGACTGTAAAAAAAAAAAAAAAAGGAAAAACATAAGGGAATATCCTAGGAACCTTTTGCTTTAAGCAAGGGTATTAGGGATGAGCCATGGGAAACAAAAACTCTGCCTTGAAGAACAGCAAATTGGGACTCTGCAAAAAAACCAAATCAAAATTATGTGCATTTAAATAGTCTTGTTCCTAACATTTAAGTGTCAAATGCATTGCATCTGACCTGTATTGCTCTAATTGAAGGGAGCGGCATCTCAAAAGCAATTATCGTGCTACCTGAGTGGGTGATGAGCATCTATTAGAGTGTCACAAGTTTGCATCACAGTACTGTTTTTCATCGTGCTTGTTTATTTGAGCTCAGCAGGATAAAACAAGTGTTAAATAAAACCTCCAAAATAAAGGCAATATAGTTTTTGGGGCAGATGGGAGAAATTGCAAGAGAGGCTCAGGCTTTATCAAGGAACATGAAATCAGTGCATAAAGTCAGCTAAAAGAAAATCGTTATGGTGCTTTTAGGTAGCAGAATAACATGCTGACTACTCAAGATCTGATCCTGCAAATCCTTCTTCACGCTCATTTTCCTTTATATGAACTAACCCACTAAACTTAATCAGACCAAGAAGAATTAACTGCAGGAAGAATTGGAACTCAATTAGGAATACAAGCAGCAGCTCACCTGAAAAAAGCTCCCTTGACAATTAGAGAGGCAGGAGCATCCACAACAGGCATCACTCAGGTCTGGCTACATAGGGGACAATTATTTTCTTGGATTGGCTTTCTTATCTGTGCTCGGGCAACTGACCAGACAGGATCATGCAAAGCCTGCTGTTTCTTCAATGGCTTCCCAGATGCCTACTGTACAGGAGATGTATTATTAACAAATGATCTAGAAAGTTTGTGATTCCTGGCAACGCTGAACTTCCCAACAATCTGAAAGTGGACACCTTTTCCCTGTACCTTTGTGTTAACATGAACAGGCTTTCAGCAGCAGCCCTGGTTCCTGGTGACCTGCCCACCCTTTTATTTCCTTGACTCACGCACAGGCAAGTTGGAAAGAAGCAAACAATTGTTTAAAGCCCTGCCTGAGCAGGCATGAAACAAACGGGATGTACCTTTGCACTCACACTCAACAAGGATGTTGCCACTTTTAAAAACAAAAAAAAATCTGCAGAGGTTTTCTATTCTAGAAAAAAAATCAAAACCAACAACAACCAAAAACTAACAACAGTAAACTAAATTTGAGTAACCAAAAAGTCATGTTTAGAGCAATATAGGTAACAGTTATAACAACTAAAGAGGTCCATTGCCTTATGATATTCTAGTGCAGCTTAAATACAGGTTTTATTGAAACAACCCACTAAGACTGTACCCATGAGTAAGTAATTTGCACATATGCAAATTAGCAAGCTGCTCCTCACACAGCCAATGGCTCTGTGATGGCTTTTTGATGCTGTGTCCAGTGAGGCTTTTGCCTGTGCCACCCACGGCCGTGTTTCCCTCTGTTCCAGGTGCTCATTACTGCTCCTTTCCATGCCAGAATGCGTTTGCTCTGCATGCCTTTGTACATGCAAGAGTTTTCTAACTCACCCTGACTAAAACTAACCACCAACCACATGGTCTTTCACGTTTCTGTCCATGAGACCACAATACCCACGGATCTGTGGTATCTCTGTCAAGCTGGATGAAATGCCTTGAAACCAATTCTCTTGTAGAGACTTGCATGCACACATATAATTCTGTGCTATCAGCTGCATGCCACCTGATTTATTGCTCAGACTGTCTCATCTGGTTTGCTCAACCATGTGGCCCAACATTGCTGCCTAGGCAGCAGCCAGTATCTGTTGTATAGAATGCTTGGAAAAACAGTTCTCTGCGTGTAAAGAGATAGGGAATGGTAGTACCTACGACACCTGGATGTATATTTTCCTCATTTTTAACCAGGATGGTGGCAAGTTAACCTGAACAAACTTCTTCACTTCTTTATAGTGCATTCCTGAAATTGGAGACTGCCTTTCATCCTGCTGGAGTTGCAAATGCTGCAGGTGTGGAGTGGATCCTTTTTTGGCTGGAAGCACTTGCAGAGCAGATAATGCTACTGTAAAACACTTAAAGCACGCCCAACCTGCAATTATGGTTTATTTCGCAGCCTTTAATTGTGCTCATCAGGAAAGGCATCTGGATGATATACTTGGATAATATCCTTAGGGTCCAACATAGCAAACAGCTCCTGACTTTCAGATGCCTTTTACTGTGCTCATCCCTCAATCATCTTCACTTCTTGTCAAGATCCATTGGCCCCGTGGTTTGGATTGGAAGGAAGCAAAACAGCTGCATCCAGCTCTGGATATCCTTTCCCTTGACATCTCTACTTCACTATGTGGCAGTAGGGTCTCAACTTTACCAGAGCTGAGCTGTCTCACCACCTTTTTGCAAGCTACCAACCTGTGCTTGTGGTTCAAGCATTTATTGACTATATGCTTTGAAATAAAGTAAGATGCCTCATTTTAACCACTTTCTTTGAAGCACCTGTTAGCTTTGAAAAGGGCATTACCTTCAGCTGCAAGTTACCTAGAACGTTAAAATTTGGTTTTAGACTTAATTTTATATATATTATTTACAACTGGTACCTTTACAGATTTAACTCTATATTGGTCAAGGGAGTTGGTTCTTGGTTGTTGGTAGCATGACTGCATTAGTCATGCATGATTTGCTTTGCCCCTTGTATTTATTTACACTGCTTTAGCAGCACTACTACAGAACCAACTTCACAGTTAGAACTGGAAAGGTTTAAAATTAACGTGGGGATTCCCCTCCAAGCTGAAAACAAACTTGCTTTCCTTTCCACTTAAAAAAAATAAAATTTCAGACTGATTTGGTGGTATTCTACCACAGAGGAGACTTAGTGTTATATTCATCAAGGTTTCCCCAAACAGGAAACCTTCACAAACAACTTTATGAAATTCATCCCCCACATGAAATTAGATGCTCCCCCCATGCCAAAAAAAAAATAGATATGCATCTTTTGGGGTTTAAGAAAAAAAAATAAATATTTGCAGTTTCCACTTCCTTCAGTGCGAGTTTCATCCAAAAGCATACCAGCATTATTTGTCCCCCAACCGGAGACCATCACCACCGAATGATTAACAGTGTCGTCGTTCTCACCAGTTCAGAGCCTCTAGGTTGAAAGGTGTAAGAGAAAGAGGATGGGCAGCTTGGCACGACAGACGCCTCATTTAAAGTCTCCTCCCAGTGACAGAGGAAAGGAAATAACTTTGTGAGGTTTTTACTACAAGCTTTGACAGACGATGACACACCCCCCTACTTTTCAGTGTGCCTGGTACTGGCTGGGCAGGGAATAAACCCAATTAAATGGAACAATCAGATGATTTAGCCTTGTAGCTGAAATACAATTACGAAAAGGATTGAGGAGCAATCTACTTTGGCCTGCTACTTTTGCTGAAATGGAAAAATCAGGAGCTCCAGTTGCAACGTGACCTTCTCCCATTTCAAAACTTCGAATGTTGGAGAATTAAAAGATTAATATCAGCCCCATAGCTTTAAAACACATTTTAGATAGCATATGCTTTCCTCAATCCATCTTTGATTTTTGGCTCTCTGATAATTTAATACAAATGTCTTTTTAAAAGATTGAGCATTTGAGATTTTGAATTTACTTTGAGAATCAGTATCTTGGTGCTACTCCTCCCCTCCTATTATGTCGGGGCAAGCTGCACACGCGAGCTTTCCTACTACAGAGCTCAAACATAATAGTGATTTTCTTTACAGCTGCATGCTCAGTGCTGGTACAGAAAAACATCTCCCCTATTACTTCTGTTGTTGTCTACTGGGAAGAATAAGCCTTGCTTGGCTCCTCAGGATTCACAAGAACATCCAGATAGCACAAGCACTAGTTTTACGCTGGCAGTACGTCCAGCAATAAAGGAAGGTTTTGTCAATTTAATCTCACTTTCATTATGCTTTGGGGATACCAGGTCTGCTAATATCCAGTTGAATTTTTTACATCCTTTTTTACCTCTGCCCTAAGCTGCTAAAATGGAGGGATACATCACCCCCTCTGCTGTTCCACAGAATTAACAGAATCCTGCTGAACTAATCTCAGATTTAAAAAACCCAACAAAATAAAATCCCACCACCACACCACATCCTGCAAATGAATCTATCCATTCCTCTTCATCCTCTAAAAGAACTTAAATTTACAGGCTCTGTTGATTCTCCATTTATTTTGAGAAATATAAAATATGAAAACTGGTTTACAGTTCTGGCACAAAAAATGATGACGCAATAAGCACGAAGTCTCTTTTTACAAATAACGCTATATATCTTTACCATTCAAAAGTGCCTAGAGTTTTTCACAGCAAATCAAGTTTATTTACCTCTATCTTTTTTTCTTAGTAAAATATTAAATCTATTTAAATTGCACGTGAACACCTTGGTGAAGTAAACTATAAGTAAAGTTATAATAAATCTGTATGTAAAGCAGTCAGTCATACAGTCATTAGAAAGTATAAGGAATGGAAAAGACTATCAAAGCCTAAATTGAATGCTAAGGATTGACCAAGAAAACAAGACAGGACACCAACTGATATGGCACAAGTGATTAAATTATTGACAATTTGACAAAAAGTAATAAAGTCTATTTGAAGATCTTCACGGATCAAATACACTGCTAAAACATTTCAATGCAGAGGTTTTGTAACATTTAAACTGGCAAAATAGTTTTTCAACTGCTAAACATTTTTTCACAAGATTACAAGGCATCTCCTTCACTTTATATTGGACCCTAAAATGAGTACACTGGTAGATAGAGAATGTGCATAAGAAAACAAAATTTACACCAAAGGTTGCTGTAGTTGACAATTTACCTTGTTTTGACAGTAAAACAGTTGAGAAGTTTATCAGTTAAAACTAACATCATTAACTTGCAACAGCAGAAACTAGAACATTGAAAAAGCCTATTCTTCTTGATTCAAAAATCTTGCCTTGTTCCAATTTCCACAGTTGCTGAGGTGTTCAACCTACAGTTTCACTGTCAACACAACAATTTACACTATGCAAAATTAGGTGTGAACTGAAGTCTCTGTCGATCAGGGCCATAACTTTCACCCAGCAGTCTTACTTCTCCTTCACAGACACTTGCTGAATTAGACCAGTCATTACTGGGAGGACTCTTCAGTCAAGAAGTAGTGAGTGGTGATCAAAGATGTCCAATCTGACACCTTTAGAGGCTCAGCTGCCATAGTGTCGTGTGTGCTCTAACCTTCTGGATTATGTTTCTTAAATGCAAACCCTTTAACATTCCAAGCTGAAGATCCAAAAATTCAAGTATCCAAAGGCTTACTGGTTTTAAGTCCTGACTTTCAAGCTTGTGCTGCTATCAAGTCATTCACAGAAGCATTTCTTTCAAACTACAGCACAACCGACTCACCCATTTTGGTATCTTTTTGCAGGTGGTCGAAAGAGTGTTTGATTTGCATCAAAACATAGATCATAGGGTCTGAGTAGCATTGTTATGTTGCTTTAAGAAACACAGAGATGCTGACAATGGATGTATGATAAATGCTCCCTTATGTCATTCACATTAAGCAGCACAGGAAATACATATGCACACTAGATTCCTTTGCACTGAAGCTGAGCTGTTAAAAAAATGCAGGAATATACTCTATTCTCAAAATTAGTATTACATTATAGGCATGCACAACTTCACATATCTAAACAAAATCAGGAGGCAGGACCTAAAACATAGGCTTCATGAAGAATTCAGCAGTGCCTCAA
Organism: Campylorhamphus procurvoides; assembly: GCA_013396655.1. Taxonomy (NCBI): domain Eukaryota; kingdom Metazoa; phylum Chordata; class Aves; order Passeriformes; family Dendrocolaptidae; genus Campylorhamphus; species Campylorhamphus procurvoides. Next base: position 188,818 of record WBMV01005963.1, on the reverse strand, counting down.
TATTTGCGACCTAATGGAATTCTAACCACTTAAAATGAGAGTGCCAATGTGACCCTCTCCAAAAAATACGTTTGTAAACCAGGTACTGAAGCAAATTTGAAAAGTGATCAGCCTAATTCAGAGAGGGAATATACATAGCCTCAATAAATTACATTCTAATGTTTTCCAGTTAACCACCTATTATTTTTCATCCAGTTTAATTGAATACCTCTTATTAAATAGATATAAAGACTATCTTAACAAAAACAATAAAATTTTGCTTATTTTGGTTGTTAAATACTACTTTCTAGGAAGTGAAAGTGCTTGGTTTTACACGTAATTTTGGATTCAGAGTACTTAATGAAAATGGAAAATATGACATTGAAAACACAGCAGTGCTAACAAATACAAAATATGCAGCTTTTGAAAAAAAAGCAGCTCACAAGGCACTTACTATAGTGGTCCATTAAATAAACAGTATATATAGTGCACCCTTTAAACATCATTGCTATGCATCAAGCTTTTTCAGTGTTGTATGAGATTTATTAGAAGCAACCACTGGGTTCTGTGTATTCTGAAGCAGTTACTGAGCAGCCTTGTTTCATATAATGTAAATGAAACAAATTAGAAGTGGGTCATACAAGGAGAGTATTTTAAATAATTTCTCATGTGAAAGCTTTTTCGTGTAGTGATAAAATGAAGTGTGGAAAGCCATTCTGACACACACCTCTCCCCTCCTCCTGACCCTTCTGCCCTAAAAAGCTACATTCCTGCTACTGGAAAAGCCTGGCATTTTAATTACAATTGATTCTATCATCAACTACTGGTTTGGCTCATGATTTGCAGCTTTGAAATTAATATACATTAACAGTAGCATCAAGCTACCTTCCTTTCCAGAGCAAAAACTGGCAGATTAAGTATCTGTAAAAATTGTACATTGTTTCAATGGCTTAAAATGCTGAGTCATAATCGACACACTATACTGGTTTGATTTTTTTTGTGTGTTCACAACATTCCTCAAAAGGCCAGAAGAGCTACAGACCCAATCACATCTCCTAGCATTTCTCTGTGGGAATGGGTTCTTCATCTCCCTTTTGAAAGTATGCATATATTAAATCATACTTTTTAATTACTCCCAGGCTGAGAAAGCTTGGATCATACAAATGTATTTGCCATCTTAGGGTTTCCACAGTCACATGTTGGATAGAATAAGAAAAGCTGTCATTGACAGAAGGATCTGTAGATTGGCCAGAGGAAAAGCTAAGATTCCAAATTAAAAGCTGTCCCAAAATATTAGCAAAAGGTATCAACTTGTTCAGGGGACAGCCTGGTCTTTCATGGTACTTATTTTGTCCATAAGCACCGAAGTGAGAAAACTTAAGTATTTGTCCAGAATTACCACACATAGTCCATTCTCAAATTCTACTCTGCAGATCACTTACAAGCTCTCCAAATTCTCTCCAACTCAAATCATCCAAAAAAATTAAAATCTCTAATCCTCATTCACACTTTTGCATAGTTTGGCATTTTCTGGAGTTGTACTTTTGCTTTCTTTCATAGCTTTTGAGGGGACTCCTCTGTCACACATGCAAGTACTTCCAGTCTAAATCCTTCAGGAGCAAAACTGAGTCCCACTTAAGCAGTAAGCTGTCCAGGACTGTTTGACATTCTTCTTTCCACTCAAAGTAAAGATTACTCAGTTTTATCTGCACTTTCAGATTTTTCCCTTTGCATCATGCAGCGACGAACTATGCTGTCAAAACTTCCTAGGTAAAATAGGCCAATGATGCGAAAAATGCCCATGCAAACAACCTGGAAACAGAGGAGAAACATCTTTCAATTCATTTAGGATCTTGGATTGCAGCATATGATTTAATCATGACATTAAAAAAGAGTTCTAGGCAGGTATGTTGTATAATCCCCAGAACTCAAACTCATGAATTCCAACTTAACTCTGCAACAGTTCAGGACTGAGCAGCAGGGGGTAACCTTAGCTCACCCTCCAACTTGCTGCTCCAGCTTGAAAACACTACTGCAGTTTCCAAAACCTGTCAGTATTAGCAGCCATTTGGCGAAAAAAATAAAATGTTCACATAATGTTCTGCATTTTAAAGTATTTTAAACCATAAGAAATGGTGACAACAGGGTCTTTCCAACTCTTACCTGCTGAAGACCTTCAGTAATAGAAGTGACTGGTGACATTCCACTTGTCAATATTGACAGCATGTAACCATCTGATCCAACTGAGCTGTTAAAGTTCCCTTGCTGGATGGAAGGATTAAGAAAACAAAATGTAATTTACCCAGTTGTGGCAAATCATAATGTGTCTTATTTCAACAGCTACTCTTGATGGACACAGATAACTGATATCACTATAAACAAACATTTTTATGTAAAATATTATTGCAAAAATTAAGACTCAAAATATTAAAATATTTTGGGCTATACAGCAACATTCCCCAAAGCATTCACTTAAAAATGGACAAGGAAGCTAACCTCTCTTTAGAGAGAGGTGTACTAAATTACTGCAGATTTTTACAACATATAAAGGCTCCAAATTCCCTCTTGAGGCATGCTTACTGGTGGAGAATATGCACGATGGTCTTCACAGCTGTAAGCATGTTTCAGAGAGAGAATTATACCCTAACAGGTCACCAATCAAGACCATAATTGTATAACAAAATATAGCTTGCCTTTTGTTTAAATTAGTTTGCTTATCACTTGAGAGTTCCCAAGGGGGTGTATTTCAAATGTTAGATAACAGGTCCTCCTTCACCTACACTGAGGATTTTAACTTGCCCTCCTCAAAATGGTGAGGCACAGCCTGCTAAGCACATCAGCTGCCAGAAAAGGGGGGAATCACCAGGAAAAAGTTGTTTGTTTTTTAACTGCTCATCAGTAAAACTGTAGTTCTCTGACTCCCAGGCTTCTCCCATTTGTTTCCATCACACTTTATGCTGGCAAACAGACTTCCTGAAACACTGTGGGACTACATCTATGGCATGTGGAAGTGAAAGGAAAAGGTGGTGTTCCTGAATTAGGGTTTGGGGTGAATCTATGCAAAGCAGTAGAGCTTATTAGATCTGGTTATTTCCCAGCACACACCTGAGAGGCCTGTGAGTACACTGATACCTTCTCATTTCTATTTTAGTCTCTCAGATGATGGCTAGAGTGCATAAAGACCATGTCTGGACTACTGTGTGATACAAAGTGCTGGAATAGAAATTACAGATGATTAATGTCAGAGAGGAGATTAGTTTTCCTTAAACACCAAAGAATACTGTGTGGAGGCAGTACTTGCTTTTAAAATTCACCACCCCCAAATCAGACATGATTTTGTGTTTATGTGCTGTATTTGTGAACATACTGTAAAAACTTCACAACTGGACACCTGCTGTAGATGTAAATCATATTGAAGAACACGAGTGTCTGGAACTGCAAAGTAATTGCAGATTTTAGGATTCAGTCAGTGTGCTTTATGATCACGAAATTTCAGATTTGTTTCTTTTCTGAGGTACCTTATTGAGAATGCAAGCATTCCCTAGCACAAAACACTGGGGGAAAAAAAACGTCCTTGGAAAGGCAATACACCTTTAATCACCAAGAACAGCATTTTATGTATTTTAATCACTCATAAAACAAATACTTTAGACATTACAAGCCAAAAATGGTAGACTGCCTTCCTTTATTGTAAAATTATTTTTATATGAACTCATCTTCAAGAAAAATAAGATAGTACAACAAGCTTTTGAGGTCAGACAAAAGGTATTTGATACATAAAAAGTCAATAGATTAGTGCTTTCAAGTCAGTCATAATCCACCTTTGAGACAATGATTCATACTGATGCATCATTTTGTTCTATATGCAGCTTAAGATACCTTTTACTTCTGCGAGATTGTATAAAATCATTTGTGGACACAGTGGCAAAAGAAGAATAAAGAAAATACTTCCTGTTCAAACTAATCAAAGAGTACTGTTTTGTGTAAATTGGTTTTGCTTTTAGCTTAGCCATTATCTTATGGTCTTAAGCAAGCATGACACTTGATCCTAGTCTCTTCAACACAGGACATACTTTAGAAACGTAATTTACTTACTATGGCATCTTTGACTATAACTCTGGCGACTTGTTCTGCTTGGCAAACAGACGAGGTTTCAGAAATCAGCTTTGTCTCTAAGGGCTTTAGTAGAAAAACACCAATGTAAGTTTGACTAACAACACACAGGAGAGAAAAATATGCATGCCAAATTTTGGTTTTGAGTCTTTTGTCATGGATGACATCACTGTTAGCAAGTGGTATCATGCTGCCACCTAAAACATCCACATAAAGATATAAGCACCTTCATAAATAAGTCTAATTTTACAAAGGGGAGTGACAACTTGTCTTTGATCAGTACTTTTTTTTTATATATAGTTTATTGCTACTATTAAGTGGCTTTTTCTTCCCCCAAGTATTTTATTTTCAGTAGTAGCTATCAAAATGCTTAAACTGTTTCTCCTCAATACCTGTATTAGTTAATTTATGGTTTTTTTGCCAGAAACGAAGTAAAAGATAGACCTGAAATATTGTAAGATCCTACAAAACAGCTTGCTTTTTTTTTTAAAATTTCTCAATCTCCACACATTGGTATCCACCAAAATCCATCCCTGCATTTTATTTCTTTGTGTTTTAGAGCATTTATCCCACTTTTTTTAGTATATATCTCACTTTTTTTTAGTATGTCTATTTTAAGTGGGGGCCATCAGTGTCTTTGCCAGCAGAAATCACATACAAACACCTTTTCCTACAGTGAGAGAGCTTATGTCATTAGATCTCCATTTCATGGCCCTTATTTACTTCTGAGCTTACTGGCCAGTATCAAACAAATCTGAAAGAGATATAGGAATATCAATAATAATTAGAATACTGTACGTTTGGGAAAAAAATAGCTGTTCAGAAGCAACAGCTACAGTTAACGACACGTTGAGAATAAGGCAGGCAGAAATCAGCCATGTAATACTTGATCTGGCTAGTCAGCCAGCCAAAGCATGGCTGTAATTTGTAAAGCTGTTACCTCAAAATCAAAAAGAAAGGTTATCTTTATACACAGGAAAGCTGTATCCTACCTGCTAATGTTTTCTTTTACCACATTTAATGATTACAGAGAAAAATGGCCCAGTCCTAAGGAAATGCAGACTAGAGACATGTTCTAAGCTAAGTAGTATTAAATAAATGCAACAGAAAATGAATATCTGAAATGTCAGAGCAATGCAATGCTGCAGAGTTTTAAGGTACACTGTCATGACAGGAGCAAGTAACCTGGAGAGTTCATGTAGGCTAAAGCAAAGCATAATTCTCTCCTGAAAAGACAAGATTTTTTTGACAAGATAAATCTCTCTGAATCTCTTTTAAAGAGAAATCTTAGATGAACAATGCATTCTGCTGGTGACTGCATTCCCCTGAAAGATGCTACTATGATGAAAAAAAATCCCAGAGAATATGCAAGCTATACAAGTATCTGCAGATGTCTAATTCTGGCACTTTATGCAGATGTGTGGGAGTATACATTTAATACAGAATATCTGTGTCAAGAAATGATGAAGTAAGAATTGTGTTATACAACCCTACTGATTCCTATTCAAAGGGTGAAAGACAAAATGGAATTCAAACCCAATTTCCAATTATATGTGATGGTTCATGTTGAAAAGATGATATCCTTAGATATCAGATTTCTAGGTCACAGTATGCAAATAAAAAAACAAGATATCAAGATATTTTTCTCTGGTTATCTGATGCTTTGGTCTAAACAGGGGGCCTGAATGTGGTTTTCTGAATTAATACTTCATATGTATGGTTACAGCAAATGAAAAGAGCTGACTAAAGATCAAAACTTTCACTTTTAAGGTAATCCAAATGAAAAAGGCCTACTGTTGGCACATCCTTCTGAAAAGTGATACTGTCATTTCCACTACAAACACAGTGCAAGAGAGTTTCCTTTCTACTTTAATACTAGAGAACAGCCATTCTTGAACTGGGTCATTACATACATTCACATAGCATAGTTAGGCTGGAGACTTCACTGAATGAACTGAGGTCTATTTTGATCTGTCACATCTATCACAACTGTATGTTATCAAAGATGCAAAATAGGAATATTATTTTTGGTTCATTAAGCTTTAATATCAAAACAAATCGTGATTTTACGGTTTACATGCAGGAAGACTCTGCAGTGTTTCAGATATTAAAGGCAGGTAGTTCTTCCATTTAAAGCCAGAACAATAAACTACATGACATTATCCTACAAGCTATAGAACTCTGAGTAGTTAAAAACTGATACAATTGAAGTGCTTGTAAGTACTTCTTAAACTCTTCATATGCCCTGATTTCAAAAATACTATGGAAATAAATGAAAGACAAAATGCATTGCTTATAATGAAATGAAGCTTTCAAAACTTCAGTATTACTGAAGGACAATTTACCTTTGTTTTACTCTCTTCTGCAAATCCAGGTGTATCAGTATCTGGAGGGTAGGCCACCGTTATGTAGACATTATATGGTTTTACCTGTGTTTTACAAAAGCATTAAGTGTTATCTTAATACCAACAGCCTTTACATTGTCCCTTATAATAAAATTCATTGAGCTTGAATTCAAATTACTTCTAGTGTTAAGTATTCAGCACTTACAGGCCTTGCAGCCTTGTCAAATGAGAAAACTAAACAGCAAAGATTTTAAAAAGGTGGTTGTGCTGCTTTTTTTAATAAAAATCTCTGAAGATTTTGCAAATTGTTTGATGAATCTAAGTGTTTGGGTTTTTTAAAGACATTTAGGAGGAATATGAAAGTAGTTTAGATCTATAATTTTACAAATTTCAGTTTTTTGAAGACTTAAAACCATCGCCAAACATCAGTACCCAACATTTAGAAACACAAAGCCAAAAAGGCTTTCACTGGGGCACATTAACACGTTTTGTTATTGTTGTTTACATCAATATATTTTCATTGCTGGACAAATGAAATAACAACCAAAAATGTAAAATTCAAATTTGTTATCTTTAAGAGGTATACTCAAGTCACAAGGCTTTTCAACTCATGGTATAAACTTGCAAGAGGTCAAAGTCTAAGGAGACAAAAAATAAATAGAAAATGTGAGGGAAAATGGAAGGTCTTAAGTCATGGATTGCATTTAGTTATGTATCTGTATTTAAGTGTCATAGAATTACATCACTTAAGAGTACTACTATTCAAAAACTAATACAATGCAAAACTGCACTCCAATACAAATAAATAAGCTTTTAAAACATTCAGAGGGCTATGATAAAGCGAAGTGTTGTAAAACACTAAGCATTTTTATTTATATTATGAAACATTCTATATTGAAAACACTTACTGGAATACCAAATTACAGGCCCATGAACACCCTATTTTTGGTCTTGAATAATTCAGTCTTCACAAAAATACGTCAGGAGCCTGAAGAAAGACCCTGCATTCACATTGTTCTATTTGGCAGACCAGAAGTGACTAGTTAGTTTTAGCCCATTCTTATCCTGATCAAGGCATACAACAGGGACTATGCAAGGGTCTAGAACAAAACACAGGCACTTTATATATAAACACTTAACAACCCAAATATACATGCTAAACAGAAGAATAAGGAAAGTAATTTTCAAATCAGTTTTATCTGTCTTACTGCAATGTACTTACCAACCTTATTCCATTGAATAATGAAAATGGTGTTTGGTTTTAGTCAGAACTTAAGAATAAGCTTACATCATTGCAGTATAAAAAGCTCATATGTACCAAAATTTAAAACGGTGGACCACTGTCAATACAATCTATTTTAGTGGACAATCATCAAATTCTAGCTTGCAAGTATTACTGTTTCACATGGTTCACATACCACTTATCATGGACTGACAAACAAGCTGGGAATCACTGGCCTACCCTTCACGTATCCATGTGATCTTCAATATCATCCTGCACTTAAAACCTTGAGGAAGGCTTTTACTCAAAGTCTTAAAAATCAAGTCCTTTTAATTAAAATAAAATATTAAAAAAATGTCCTGCACATGGGGTTATCTTCAGTTCTAGGAACAGATTCAACCTATTCCCTCTAATGCAATTGAAATCATCTTAGTTTCTGCAACCCTGTGCAGAGCAATAGGATTATACTGCTGCCAAAAAAGGGTCAACAGCACACAGGTATTAGTAGTGCTGCACAATAAAAAAAACTAAAAACCTCCAAACCTATTTAAATGAAAATGTCCTGTACTGACAGTTAACAAAATTCTTTATAAGCAAAGTTACACATACCTCCATTTGCAGGGCTTCAGCCAACCCTCGAAGAGCGAATTTTGTTGGAGAATAAGCTGTATAGCCAAACAGGCCCAATTGCCCAGCCTGAGATGACACAAATACAATCCTTCCCATTCTGCGTTCCTTCATGGTAGCGATGACTGCTCGACTTGGGTAAACACTACCCAGGTAATTGACTGCCATTAATCTCTGTACAAATGATATTAATATGGTATTTGAGCCACAGATACAGCTGTTTGCTCTTATTTATCAAAACCCCTCTATTTAGTCTACTTTAAGAATCAAATTCACTAGCTCTGTAGTTCTATCAACTGGAAAAAGGAACAACTGTTCTCTATTCTACAGCTTCATAAACTTTTATAACTAAAATTCTCACTTCAAGCCATAAGAAATCCTGCCTATCTGTAAGTCTTAACAGCATCCAGGATACTGATAATACTGTGAACCACATGTCCTTAAAGGAAAAAAGAAGAAAATCTGAGGGAAAATCTAACCTGAACAGTGTCCAGGAAGCAATCCATTTATGCATTACGTATGAAAACACAATGAAAGTTTAAAGAGTTTCTAAAACAGGAAAAATGTTGTGTATTTATGCATTTCACAGATTTTAATCTTTATCAGGATAAGGAGAACTCTTTAATTTCACTCTCTAGAAGACCTAAAACACAACTGGTAGCCTATGCAAGCAATAGAATGGATCATTCAGATTTATTATAAAATTAAGCCTATTTAGTATTTCCAAATGATTCAATATTATCTGTAGATGAATGGAGGTCTGCAGGCATAAAATAACCAAAATACAGGTGTTTTGGGGTTGCTTTTGATCTTTTCATCAGAGCAGCAACTTCTCAATCTGAAACAAGTTGTGCACCTCAGTACTGAACACTGACAGCAGATGAATTTTCCTAAACAGGTTAAAAATATTTTTTCAAAATCTTCAACAGAAAAAAAAAAAAGCCCAAAACTATGTGAAATTCAGTGCCTTTCACAGTGTGTTAAACTACAAAAATACATGCCACGCTTTTCTGCCATCTTGAGGATACTCTGTCCCAGAGGGAGAATTGACTCTTCTGACCCAACAATGGACCAATAGATAGTTAGGTGAGAAAGGACAGACAACCCTTGCTAATCTAAAGATATTTTGGCAGCTAGCACAAATCAAGTGTATCACTCCTCCTACAAGGTCTGCAAAGACACAGGAATGCAACCTAATTGTTAGAATGGTTAAATAAGAAATCATCATATGATCAAATAAAAAAGTATGCTCACTCACTTCAAAAGAATTCACTTCAATATCCTCAAATTTTCCTGTAACTGATGTTCCTGCACAGTTTACAAGCATGTCAACTGGCCCCAGCTTCTCCTGAGCCTGGAAGAAGGAGAGAGGTTAAGATACTCTTTAGCAGGAAAAAACCCAACCCCTTCCTATGTCACAGTATCATTATAAGAAACTATTTCCAATAGAAATACAAAACACACATGGGTAAGTTTCTTAAGATACATGGGGTGAAACAGTTATTTCCTCACCTGTTTTAGAACATTCTCCACCTGTTCGTAGTCTTTAGACACATCAACAGAAATACAAAGTACAACCTAGAAAAGGAAAATGAAACAATATTTTCACAACACACTAAGTCCAGTAACTTTTGACTCCGAGCCATATCTTTTCCAGGAAAAAAGTCAGCTTGACATGACCTTTGTCACCTCTCCCACACTGGAGAAAGTAATCCTTGCTCCCTCCAAACTCCTCCCCCTCATACATACATCCAGGTATAATAAACACTACATTAAGAACAAATAAGCACTTAATGATCTTTAAAGCAGCGACTCGTGTGCAAAGTATAATTTCTAATTAGTGGACTAAGATATACTATTGCCTGAGTCATTTGCATAAAATTTAGCAGAACCTATTCCAGCTAAAGCAATCAAAATTCTACAGTGATACATTTGACTTTCATCAGTGCTAAACACAAGTCAAACCATTTCTGTGGCTTAGGCTCATCTTTAAGAAAAGAACTTCCCCACACCTCCCACCCCAGATCATAGAAAGGCATGATTACAGAGTGTTGCCTTAAAATTCCAGCACCAGCAGTTCTGTTCCAAGATCTGGAAAGCAAGTGTTAAAAACCTGCTAACTTTAGTACTTGCAATGCAAGTACTTTATTTCATAAAATATATTCTTTTTTTTTAAGAATAGTAGTAAACCTAGTTGCATACTGCTTCACTGGGACACCTCAAGGGTGAAACTAAAATAAAAGTTCTATGAGAGACTGACTCATTGCAGTGTTTCAAATGCTTAAAAGTGCAGAAATGTGTATATATTTACTCCTTGTCTGGAAATCATACATTAAAGGGTTTGGTTTGAAAGGCACAGAAAAATTAAAATAATCATTGGCTAGGGACGAAGTGGGGAAGAGGGGCAGGCAGGACAACAGAAAAAATACAACAGTGATATCTAAGTTTTCTTATCAGCTAAAAGCTAGGCCACTTTCCTTGAAAGTTAATGACTACTTTCAGCAGGATGGTCTCAAAATCTATCTTTTGAAGCACCTTTAAATCAACTTCTGGCCAAAGCAAACGCTGCTTTTTTTGGGTTACTACTTAACAGACTGTAAGACTCAAATGCCAGGTGTTGACAAGTAAGTTACCCTCTCTGCTAAGCCATCCACAGAGCTTCAGGGCAATTCCTCATCTTGGAAGGAGAAGAAATCTATTGCAATAAAAGGAGGGATTCCTGTATTCTTGCTCCAGCTTCTATCCTTTCTGTTACTTCGATCAATTATTTAAACTCAGAGGTGAAATAAAACAGTCATCAGTAGTTTGTAACAAGTATTCATCCTCATGACCACTTGTCATGGAGCACGTGGGCACAACACACACACACACAAAAAGGCTTACCACAGTGTAACTAACTGCTTTGGCAGCTAGTCATTTGTCAGTCCTGCCCCTGGTCAGACTGCAACACTTACTGCACAAACAGAATCTGCCTGCCATTCCTGTACAGCAGGTTGGCTATTCCTGCCTCCCAGCATTATGTGTAGTTGGACATCAGAGTAAACTTGTGGCACAAGTTATTGGCAGGACTATATGCATCTCCCCTTAAGGCATTTACTACATTTTGGAAACATTTATATTTTATGTAAGTTTAGGAACAAAACTGCAGCTGAGTGAAAACAACATCAATTTGTCATCTGGATGTTTTTGCAAGATCAGTGAGGAGGTTAAATAAATGACAGTTCTGTATCAAAATTGGAGCACCTTGTTAATATATTGGCTTTCACAGACTAGTTATACTGTGAACAACACACTTGGGAACTACCACAGCTTTTATTGACTACTATCACATTATACAATTCACCTCTTTGCTTTATTACCATACGTTCTATTATCATTCTATAATCATACATTATCATGCTACAATATATTCATTCCCTTCATTCCAAAGCATGGACTATAGATACACACCTGAAACACAGAATGTGCTACTAGAAATAGTCTAATACCCCCAGCCTTGTTCCTTACCATTGTTTTAAACACTGCATGGTGTTGGATCATTAATAAAGCTTTCCTAATAAAACATCAATTCAATCAAATAACAGGGAATATTGTGTATTAGAAAAAGGATTTTTAAAATACTGAAAAAAAAGCCCCTAAGTGCAAGGATTTTGTTCCACTGCACACCTATATCCATACAGGCTGCACTGTCAGCACTCAAATCACATGCAAACATCAAACACTGAAATGTATGTATATGTCAGACACTGGTTGCCAATGCAACTTGGTTTCATGTATATATCCAAGTGCTGAATAGTGACAGCATATGGCCAAGTAAAAAGTAATCTTTCCTGAGGATCTTTACCTCTTAGCTTGACATGGCACCATTCAATATCTTCTTCAATGACACAGACAAAGAGATCTGCAGCAAGTTTGCAGATGACACTCAGCTGAGTGGTATAGTTGACACACCTGAGAGATGGGATGCCTCGGGATGCCATCCAGAGAGACATGGACAAGCTCAAGAAGTTGGCCCATGAGGTTAAGACCAAGTGCAAGATGCTGCACCGGGTTGGGCAAATCCTGATAGCAATACAGGCCGTGGGATGAAGAGATGAAAGCAGCCCTGAGGACTTGGGGGTGCTGGCGGATGAGAGGCTGGACATGATCCAACAGTGTGCACTTAGAGCCCAGAAAGCCAATCCTATCCTGGGCTGCATCCAAAGCCGTGTGGCCAGCAGGGTGAGGGAGGTGACTCTACCCCTCTATTTCACCCTGGTGAGACCCCACCTGGAGTGCTGCATCCAGCTCTGGGGTCCCCAGCATAGGAAGGACATCGACCTGTTAGAGTGAGGGCCATGAAGATGACCAGGGGGATGGTGCACCTCTCCTAGGAAGACAGGCTGAGAGAATGGGGCAACGCTGTGCAGCATGGAGAAGAGAAGGTTCCAGGCAAACCTTACAGCAGCCTGTCCCTACCTAAAGGGGGGCTACATGAAAGCTGAAGAGGGTCATGTAATAATAAGACAAGGGGAAGTGGCTTTAATGAAAGAGATTAGATTAGATAATAGGAAGAAATTCTTTACTGTGAGGTACTGGAACAGGCTGCCCAGAGAAGCTGTGGACACTCCATGCCTGGAAGTGTTCAAGGCCAGGCGAGATGGAACTCTGACCAACATGGCCTAGTGGAAGGTGTCCCTGTCCAAAGAAGTAGATGATCTTTCAGGTCCTTTCCAACCCAACCATTCTACGATCCTATGATCTAGCAAACTTATCAGTCTGTGTATATTATCCATTACCAGACATCATATTTCCCTACACTCTTTCAGTAATCCTTTTATACAACTTCCCTTGGTTCAGCTGCAGTCACTTTGCAGCTTTTGATCTGCTGTTCCAGTGCGAGCTCTGCCCCAGACTCCCCACTTTCTCCAGTTCTGTTCTTGGCATTTAGATCAGGCAGGATTCCCTGAGACCATGTCCACAATGCAACAATAGCTACAGAAGAGTCAGCCTACCTATCCCCTCTGCTGCCTACTGCTTAACCAGCCTGCAAGTCTAAAGCTTCTTCTGCAAAAGCACTCCCGCTCAATCCACACTTGCTTAACCCTGAAGGTACTTTCGGAGAATTTCACTGAAACTCTTATGCACATGCACTGAATAATACCCTTTTAAAAAGTCTGCGTCTATCAAGCTTGGACAGATTTTAACAAGAATATCCTGACACAGTGTTTGACAAGGGATTAACTGTAATGTTAAGCTTGGGAAACTGCTAGAGTAGCTAAAAAAATGGTTATCAGGGTTGTTTTTTTTTTTAATGGGCAAAATACAGTTTCTCCTCACCTCAAATGGCTTAGATTTTCAAACAAAGTTGATCTGAGTAAGGCAGCATGCACAGAAAAAAATCACCTTGAGCCATTTGACAAAACTATAAGGAAGCGAAGACAGAATCTTATCTTATAAATGGAGGTATTATGAAAATTTTTTATCAGCTGGTACTAACATCATTGCCTGCAAATATTCAGCTTCTTTAATTGCTTCTTTTCAATTAGATTCCTTTTTACAGACAAATAAATTGCATCTATTTGTAACAATGAAACTAACTTAGTAACTAAGCAACTAAGTTCCTTTCATGATCAACAAAGTTCTGGAACACAAGAAAGGAGAAGTTAAAGATGTTAACAGTTTCAATACTGTTTCCCCTCTCCCCTTCCTTATTAGTACTGAGAAAAAATTATTTTAGCATTTCATCTCAAAGTTGCATATTTTGAACACGGCAAGCTTACCTATTCTAAGCTAGTACTCCTGCAAGGTCTATATACATGAGTCCATTATCTATTCAGCAAAGCAACTTCTATGTTTATAAGTTTCAGAACTTTACAAATTTGTGTATCTGTTATGGTGTTTTCTCAGGAAAAGGAACACAAGCATGATGCAGTGAAATAAAACTGGGAACAAGTTCCTAAACTTCTTTCTCAAAACAAATGCAAAAAGTAAGATATTTGAGGGGAAAAGAAATGGTTCTTCCACTTCATCTTAAAGAGTAAAATGCTTATCAAGTGACAGTAAATTGCAGCTATTCAGAAAAGCTACACCTACAGCTGAAGACTGTAGGTCTTTTTACTAAGAAAAACAGGCTAATGCACTAGCTAGGCAACATCAAACACAGCAGGAGCTCAGAACATCCCATGTAAATAGTCTAAATCTTGAATTCAAATACTGAGTCCTCATTCATTTTTGTCACAGCTTTATTTTAAAGACAGGACTGTGGAACTATGTCGTAGTGACTATCTTAAACAAAACACACAACAGCCCCTCTTAGTGATCTTACCTGCTTGTCATTAACAGAATACTTCTCTATTTCCTTCTTTGTCTGCAACAGCTTGTTCTGAAATGGATACAAAACCAGCTAAATTGTTGTAGTTCTGAGAGCAATATTAGTCTTCAGTACTTCAGTAAGGCTTAAAAACACCTCTTAAAGCCCAAAGTTATCCTCATCTAGTTACAGCATATTAGTATTGTCATTTTAAAGATTTATGAATATATGATCAGAAAATGAAATTTATCAAGCTATCAGAACTCATTTATCTGTTTTTCACTTTGTCCTCTATAGCTAGTAATGATTTCTACAGTTTTAATGCTTTTGGTTCACATTACAGAGAGCACCTACGACTGTTGGTATCAATTTTTCTTCTTTATTTGGGCTTATATATTTTATATTTATGTGATATTACATAAACTTTTCTGAAGAACAATCATTCTTACGAAATCATCATAAAGAACCTAAAATTTGATAAATTCAAACTGTCATAATCCTTTCAAGAAAAATTCTGTTAATTCTGCCTACATTCAAGGTTCTGCAAACTAATTTCTCTAGTGTAAGAAAATTATCAAAGACTGCTGGGACCGAGGGCCCAAACAAAATGATGTGCTTTTATTTCCCAAATAACTAGTTTTTTTACTAATTACAAATAAAATAACAGCCCATTATGAAAACAGAGTTGTTCCAACTAAATTCTGAATATCTCTTAGTTAAAAAAGCCCCCAAAAGAAACAAAATAGAAAACAACAAAGCAACCTTTTTTCCTCCAAAACTGATAAAGAGTTTTTCACTAGTAAAAAAACCAGGATATAATGCTGACTAGACAACAATATATTCTGTGAATTTTAGGATTTGTCTTTAATTCTATCACTGTAGGAAAGTGCTACAGTTTTAAAGAATATGGTCTTTTCCTGCTTTCAACCTCTGGCATAGATCTAAGTGAAATAATGAAGGCCATTAACAGAAGCAATAGCACTGGCAAAGTTTTAAGGCAAGCTAATCACAAATTCCACATTGGGCTATGTTTCTTAAAAAGGCAGCCACCTCTGCTATTCAAATGCATTCATTTGGAATGCCCAGGGTCCCCTTAAAATATACACTGAAGAAGTATGAGTAATTATCAATTCCAAAATTATTGCCCAGCTACACAGATTTTGTGAGTTTAGCCAGTAGAAAATATGCATACACTTACCTCATCCCTTGCAATCAATGTTATGAAAGCACCTTGCTTATAACATTCAATAGCAATACATTTTCCAATTCCACTGGAGCCTCCAGTTACCTGAAAGTTATTTGAAAAGGGCACTGTTAGTCCATTCTTCTCATTCCTTCTCCCATATATACAAGTCAAATCAAATGAAAATTCTAAAAACATACTGAGATTAAAATATCACCTCTTGGGACACACACACTGAAGATACACTAAAGTTAGCTTACTTATTGCATATGAATGAAAAATAGGACCTAAACAGATTGATGAGTGTTTGTTTCTATGCCCAAACCAGTTTTACTCAGTGGCAATTTTTGTTCATTTCTTATATCAGGCACATTTAGATCGACTCCCACGTCAGTGCTCTCACATGCTTTTGACTAAGTCTGTATGCTATTTCTGAAAGCATGTTGCTAGAAGGTTGAAATCACTATTAATGGCATAATAATACAATTACATACCACCCCTTCATACCTGGTTACAGTAGAAATTCCTTGTAAAACTGGCAATTGCATACTGCCTTCTGAAGATATCATAATGTAAACATAAACAGAAAACATCTTTTTTATTAAAAAAGTCCCATTAATTCAACAGTTGGCTCTCTGTAGTATGTTTCTCAGTCCCCCAGTCTGGGCCTTTATGTGCTCCTGTGGCATCCTGCAATTTCAGTTTAGGGGGGATGCCAGCATCTACACTTTCATAACCCTTTCTTCTTCCTCCAAACTGTGACAATGCAGTAGTCCCATTTGTAAACAGGAAGTTAATATTTTTTCTGTAGGCAAATGCAGGGGTGGCTACAGTCCTCCATCATAATGCTGCAGGAGAATGCACTGCCAAATGATACTGAAACAGAGGTTAATATCACCTTACCATCTCTCTCACTACCCTCAAGAAACCTACTTATGAACTGCACGTGGAACAAGATGTAGATGACAACCCTGACCTCTCTTTTTGACTAGAATAAAAATGTCTGCCTGACATGCTTTTAGATGACTTGGATCATTCTCAGTCTGCATGTGCCTCTGGTTCTCAAATAGACACTGGTATTTTCCTTATATACCCAAATTATTTGAATTTTCCTTTAACAGCATTTTAAGAGTCATACTGAGAAAATATTAGAACAGAATACCTAGAAGTAGTTATTGTAAAAAAAAAGTTGATAAAATGAATTCTGAAACACAAATTCTCTAATAACTGGAAAAAGATGAAAATCAGATTTATCTGAAAATCATCATCTTTTGCTTATTATCAACACCTTTCCAAAGACTCCACAGAAAAGTATCACCTCTGTATTAAGAAAATGGAGACACTAAGCTAATTAGAGTGAGAGCACAGATCTCAATCTCTCACTACGCACTCTATCAAAAGCCTTGTGTCGTCTCCCTGTTTGGCAATGCCTTAGTTTTGTTTTTCAGAAATGCACTATTCGCAAAATTCTTTCCACTCCTGGAGGCAGCAAAGTCAGAAGAGTCAGAAATACATTCCCATGAGTCACTAAACTCTTCTTTCATTTGACTATTTTACCACTAACTTTCAAATACAGCTTAGTGCAAATCAAGTAATCCCAGCAAAGATTTACAACACGGTTCATGGTTTCTGACTGGCTCACCTTTAGCCACAAATGGGCCAAGAATGGGTGTGACACTCACAAAGACTAATTTCAGCTCTTTAGGCTTCCACTGTCATTAGAGAGAACTGCTTCAGGTTAACTTCTAACTGACTCTGCAAGATTAGCTTCACACTACGCTAACCTCAGAGGATGACTCCAAGATGTGTGTCCTGTTCTAGAAACATGAAACCTGGCCTGCAGATGGTGAACCAAGGATGAGTGCTCTCAGAGTGAATGAGGTCCGTAAGAGCTGTGAGTGTTAATTAATGATTTGGAGCTTCAGCAGAACCACAGAATTAACTTGATACTTTGTTATGGAAAGAAGTCTCAAATACACTAACATTTTTGAAATAGATTGCAAGATTTCAATACATATCTGAAAAGATTAAACTGGCTTGATACATTCAGGCAGACCTCAGTTCCACAGCACATGGGAGATGCTTCTACAGATTCTCAACAGCAGCAGATACAACAGCACATGAACTGATCAATCGTGCATGGAATACTGCTCCAAATCCAATTTTTGGCGTAGCACTGCGAGGCAGCTGATTACTACCTGCACAAACTGGTGAGTACCATGCATGGGTCAACCACACCAGTGCTCGAGGAATTCTCTGCCGAGGAAGGTGATGGCACCAAACCTCCAGCTTGTCAAACAACACTAACATTCATTTCAGAATGACAAGGTCTGAAGACATGCAAGAAATGGGAAAAGGAAGCTTTTATTTACAGTCACACCCAAGAACACTGGATAGGGCTCATGTCAGATTGGTCAATGACAAAATGCAGTATCAATTAGCATTTAAGTGGGAGACTGTTACAAGCATGTGGGAGGTTGTTACTAATGCACGCATTTTTCAGGAACATTCACTATGAATCCTAATGTGACAGGAAAAAAAAATCCCTAACACTAGTGAGAACAGTGAAGTCAGCCTAAGCAAATCTATGAAGTCTGTTAGGTAGGTAAATTACTCTAACCCAGATGCTCAGAACTAATAGAAGAGTTAGTTCACACATCTACTTCATTAAAGACAATATTGTTACTGTTATTTACCCATGTGGTCAATGATTCTACACTGCTATTGTATCTCATTTGTTCCCAACATCCGGATTGCCACTGATCCCATTTTTAAGTTTCACTGTACCCCAGCCTCAAAGCAGCTAGTGAAAATAAAACATCTGGTCACCGCAACTCAAATCACAGCCTAATTTGTTGACAAGAAGGGACAATTAAATCCTTGTATCACTTCAGATGTCCAGAATGCAGCACTACCAGACCCTGAGCAGTGCTACTGAGCTATTTCTATGCTTAAGAACAGGCACCAAACTAGTAGTTCAAAATAAGACCTGGCTCCAACTTCTGGAGTTATGATCCTTGATAACAGAGCTCAACTTTTAAGAACCACAGCGTTTATTTACCCTTATAAATGGAACCAGAGTGGTGAGGAACAGAGAACCACTCTATTTGAGTTTCAAATTTGAGATGCTGGAAATTAGCTGCAATTGATGACACAGTCCAACTCACAATTAACTGTCATGAAGTGTCATGATCAGAATCATAACTTGGTGTGGTATCTCCAACAGAGCTTATTAGTTTTCACTTAAAACTGGATGCAGGCTAACTTCATGCTTTTAGACAGTGTTCTGGCAGAAGGTATTGAGTTCTGCTGGAACAGAACATCCCTTCAATCTGCTCTGACTGGTTTGTATGCTTGACTAGACTCAAAATGACCTCTTGTTGAACCACTCAGGTGTATCCAAACTACAGATCATATCAGTCCCAATACAGGAGCTCCAATGCTGAGACACCACAATGGGCCACCCTTACTGCAATCTTACACCCTGACTGCAGTTATCAAGCCAGGTTCTGTACAGAAGTGGGGAAACTACTCCTGGACTAGAGATGACTCATTCGCAGGAGGATTTGGCATGATCATCCTGAACTATGCCCCTGTGAAATGGCCCTTGTCAATCTGCATGGGAGACAGTCCCAAACAGATAATATCTTTACATTTCCTGCCATTGCTAATCCACAAACTTGGATAAACTGCATTCATAACACTGAGACCTCAGGGTTTTGTTGTTTCAGTTTGGGTGGGGTTTTTTGTTTGTTTTTGTTTTTCAGATATTTCAACTTGGTTTTAGAAAGATTAAGACTGAAACATGGGGAAGGACAAGCATTAATATTTCAGCAAAGACAGTTTTCAAACATCACTCAGAAAATTTAGAGAAGACTGCTTTTGCACTAAAATCTTAAGGGTTTTTTTTTTGTATCCTTTTCCATCAAGCAATGTACCTTTGTAGAGAAATGAAAAGAAAGGGCAGAGAGAACACATATAGTAGAGGTGTAAGATCCCTGATAAAGGGCAGTTAAATGTGATACAAGTGAGTACACTGCACAGGAAGCAGTGGTGTCTGCCTTATCCTGTTTTCATATTTCTGTCTACTCTTACAACCAGCTACCAAAATAATAACTTACTTTTACAGAATTGGTGACATGTACTAGTATGTAGCCTCAGACACAAGGAGAGAGCTAAAGTCAATGGCAAAATAAAAGATGTAAACAAGTATTCTGAATTTTGAAGCATAGAAGCACAAGAAGCAGCAGCTATACAGCACAAAAATTACTTTTATACCCTTTATTTCCTAGTCATGCTAGAAATAAAAATTTAAAAAAGAAGAAAAAAATAGTATTAAAGATCTAAAAAGCATTTTGTTTAAAATAAGCTAAACCTGGTGCCTGAGTCAGCTTGAGAGCAAAGAAGTCCTTTAAATTTAATGGTGTTAACTGGGGTCACAAAAATACATAACAGATAAGGGCGGGAGGAACCCACAAGATTAGACGATGAGTAATTCGGAGTTCTGTAGACTCTCACTCCAAATAGCAGCCCTATTTTTTTCTAAGAATAGGAGGCTCTTATAATTCTATGATTTCTCCAGAAACTGTGTCTTGCCTAACAAAGCAAGTGCTTTCATCATGCAAACGACTCTGAGAGAAGACAGAGGGAAAAAACCCTGCTTCCAATTCCTATCCCAAAAGGCAGACAGTCAGTTACTTAGCCATAACTCAAACATCTACTAACTATAACTGTTAGGAGTGAAGAAAAACATTTTTTCTGAAGGATTAAAAGTGAAAAGAATGCTGACTTAAGTTGAAAATTCAATAATAGGTATGTAACAGCCTCTGAAGTTGCCCAATGATGTTCCTTCAGGAAAGTAACAGATATGCCTTCATTATAATTCCAACAGGCCCCTAGAAAGAAGAGTTTCTATATAAGACTGACTTTTTTGCTTCAGAAAAGCAACTTATTGAGGTATATATTGAAAAATTATATTTACTGTGCAATGGCAATAACTCTCTCTCTGAAAACGCTTAACCAGCTCAATACACAATTTGCAGGTCTTTATTCTTTCATTTACTTCAAGATTGCGTTTAACTAAGACCTGATACTTAAACAGATTTTGTTGTTTTTCTGTGAGATTTAAAGTCCTTAGCTAATGTTATGGTCCTTACATGTTTTCATGAAATCTCTGTCATTTCAGTGGCAGAGAACATTTACTCCCAGCATATGATGAAAAAATTCACTTTACACATACGGAGTGGAAAACCTTATTTGAACAATATTTCTGATTTAGATTGCCATCATCCAGTATTTTTCCTTATGCATGACATTAGAAAATTTGAAATCCAAATGTACAAGTGTCCCGCATTATTAGCAGCATCTACAAATCTATAGTTCATTAGTATGCATGAACACTTTAGGAGCATAACTGAAATAAAAATCAAAACAAGTAGTCCTTCAAGTGGTGACACCAATAGAACTGTTTGCCCTCGGATTTTTATTTGTGTCATCAAGTTAGATATATTTACAGCCTTTTCCTCATCATATTCATCTAGTTACTTCTCTAGCTGAACTCCTAATTTTATAAGACTTGCAAGAATACTGTTCTTTAGACTTCCTTTTGTACCAAATTGAACTTAAATGCTAATATAATGAGCAGCAATGGCTACAGGGAGGCTTCAACAAAAACATTCTCATAATTTTCAATGTGAACTTTTTTAAATTAACCATTCTGATTAGAAGAACCAGCAGAGTAACTTTTAAAGAATTTAACTGCTATACAAAATGAACAAAACTTTGGATAATCATTGTATATATAAATAAAATCAAACAAAACCCAGTTTAAATAAAACCCATTTCACTTTTTATGTTTGCTATTCTGTTTCTTCATCAAAATCACAGAAGGTCCTTAAGTCTCCTTCACCTTTGCTTTTGCACAGTAGTGAAAGGTTCCTCCTTACTAATCCTTACTCTTATGGAGGAAGAGCCATAACCTGAGAATCTTAATGCAACCTCAAACACACCTCATATAAAATATGATGCTGTAAAGCCAGTTACAGCATCCAAGTAACAAAGCCAATTAACAACATCCAAGTAACACCTACTGCATAAAGTAACTGGGGAATACTGTTGCAACTTGGACAGGTCTAAATTATTCTGCGGACGGCTCCATCCTCCAAAGAGGAACTCTAAAATAATAATAAAAAACCAAAACAAAAAGCACCGTATAGAGCGCAAAAAAACCCACCCCAAAACCAACAATCCCCCCACCCCCCAAAAAAGCACACAAAACAAAAACCAGCAATCAAAACCTTAGAGTTTCTGTAAACCCACTTGCACCTAAAAGGTCTCGCTTCAGGATTATCCCAAACTCCCACTCTGATAAAGGGCATCTCCAAGTGCTATTCACCCTTTAAAGTAAATCTATATCTTCTCTGCACAGAACACACTCTGGCAATTTAGAGCTAAGTTAAAAAAGCTCATTCTAAGGCCCTGAATCTTTGAACCACTTAACTCATTTGCTCTCATGAGTTCAAATTCACTACTCTGTGATCCATCTGAAAGCACCTGGGTAGTGTTCCCCTTTCTCCCATTCCCTGTCCCCAAGCCACATATTGACACAACTTCTAGAGGTTTCAACAGTACGTTCTTCTGAAGACTTCTTTCTAAAGGCTTACTTTCTACCATCTTGTCAAAATACTTCTCAAAGACATCGGTATCTACGTGCTTAAAGGTGCACGAGTGTCATCTGACCACTTCCTTTGTATTTGTTTGGGCTTTTTTTTTTTCGTTTCCTCATACCTGACTTGGTTTCTTAGAACAAGGAAACCATAGATTTTTTTTTCCCTTTTGTTTAAGAGAGCACCGCACCCACTTAAACACCTTGGGAGATGCTAAAAGGGAACAAAACTCGAGGTACCCGGTGACTTGGAGGATACAAAGGGAACGTATCAAAAAGTCAGCGTTGAGACTGGAGGGAAGGCGGTGACTCAGACATCGCCTCCAGCCAGCCGGGACACACCGCGGTTGTCAGAGCCATCGGGACAGGTCATTTCCTTGTGCCCCGGGACTTGTGGCTCCCGTGTTTGGGTAGCTCGGGGTGCTCCCCGCGGGCATCCCTGGCAGGTCCGCCCCTCTCCGGGCACGCTGCACCCCCAAAATCCCCCCTTCCCCCCGGGATGCTCCAGCAGGGGGATTCCCGCAGCCCTTCCCGCGGCCCGGAGGGAGCGGCTTCCCTTCTTCCCTGCCTCCTTCCTTCCCTCCCTCCATCTCTCCTTCCCTCCATCCCTCCTTCCCTGCCTCCTTCCTTCCCTCCATCTCTCCTTCCCTGTCTCCTTCCTTCCCTCCATCCCTCCTTCCCTCCATCCCTCCTTCCCTC
>WBMV01005963.1:0-165057 GCA_013396655.1 Campylorhamphus procurvoides | reverse complement strand
ATCGATCCCTGCCCCGTCGATCCCTGCTCCATCGATCCCTGCTCCACAGACCTCTGTCCGACCCCTTCCTGATCCCTGCCCGGCCCCTGCTCGACCCCCTCCCAATCTCTTCCCAATCCTTTCCCGATCCCTGCCTGATCCTTTCCAGATCCCTTTCCCCATCCCTTCCCTATCCCTTCCCGACCCCTTCCCCATTCCCTCCCCATCCCTTCCCGACCCTTTCCCCATCCCCTTCCCGACCCCTTCCTGACCCTCTCTCCATCCCTTCCCTATCCCCTCCCTATCCCTTCCCAACCCCTTCCCTCGCAGGGTCCCCTTGTCCATGGGCTCAGGGTTAGCCCGGAGTGCCCCGACCAGGCTGGGGAGGGGAAGGGGGAAAGAGAGGGATGTTGGTTAATCGTGTGGAATGGTTTGGTTGGAAGGGACCTGGAAGGTCATTTTGTTCCTGAAGCACCTTCCGAGGGAAGGGACACCTTCCACCAGCCCAGGTTGCTCAAAGCTGCATCCAACCTGCCCTGGAACACTTCCACATCCACAGCATCCACAGGGGCATCCACAGCTGCTCTGGGGAACCTGTGGCCAGTGCCTCGCCACCCTCACAGTAAAGACTTTCTTCTGTATATCTAACCTAAATTCCTCCTCCTTATATTTGTACCCATCACTCCCTGTCCTGTCACTACAGATCCTGACAAAGAGTCCCTCTCCATCTTCCCTGCAGGCTCCCTTCAGATACTGGAAGGCTGCTAGGAGGTCTCCATGCAAACTTCTCTTTTCCAGGCTGAACAGCCCCAGCTTTCCCGGTTCCAGTTTCTCTGGGTCCAGCAGAGGGCCACCAAGATGACTGAGGGGTCTGGAGCATTGCTCTTATGAGGAGAGACTGAGGGAGCTGGGCCTATTTGGAGAAGAGAAGACTGAGAGGGGATCCCACTAATTTATATAAATGTCTCTGTGCCAAGAGGATGGTGCCAGACTCTTTTCAGTGGTGCCCAGCGACAGCACAGGGAGCCAAAGGCATGAACTAAAACATGGGAAATTCTACCTCAACATGAGGAAGAGCTGTCTCACATTCAGGGTGGCAGAGCTGCCCAGGGAGGTCGTGGAGTCTCCCTCTCTGGAGACATCCAAAAACACACCTGGACACATTCCTGTGTCACCTCCTCTAGGTGACCCTGCCTTGGCAAGGGGGTTGGACTGCATGATCTCCAAGGGTCCCTTCCAACTCTAACAACCTCTGTGATTCTCACCTGTCAAAGTATACCAAAAAATGGCAATATCTAGCCCTTATGTCAGTTTTCTCATGCGCTTACAAAAACGTATTAAATATAAAGCACCTGTTTGTACATAAAGTTTTTAATATGTTGCCCAAGGTTACCAATTGACATGATGAAAAAAGTTGTGTGTGTTGGAATGTTCCTGCAATGTGCAATTGTACAGGGATGAGAGCAGAGATCTCTCCCTTGTATGGGAAAACACTGTGTGTCAGTGAGGTAGAAAGCACAAAAGTTTTATGAAATATAATTAGCAGACTTTATCATGGCATGCTTTAGAGCCTATTTTACGTCACTGCCTCCAGTAAAAACAGATGCAGATTCTGTGAGACCTGGTTTGCAGCACAGTCAAGCTCCACCAGGTTCTGCTGGCTGCAGTTGGAGTTCATGCTGCTTTCTTCTTCTAAATCCAAACTTTTTTTTCAGCATGGTATTCCCTGCTGGGTGAAACTACAGGTTTTTCATGTTATTCACATTAAAAGAAGATAAAAGCATGGTTTTCAGCTTTAAGGCAAAATATTGGAACAAATATTAAAACAAAGAAAAACCCTTTCCAGAACAGCCTGAATAAAATAATTCCATATATTTGACTTAGATATTTAGATATTTATCTAGTATAAATGCCTGCATTTGGTGTGTTTTTAATTTAAGGGATAATTATTTGTAACTGAAAAACTCACTCAAATTACTTTTTCTCACTATTAATATGCAGTCATTGACTTGTACAAAACAGTTTATCAAAAAGAAAAAACAAACAAAAACAAAACAACCCAAAATCCCCCAGGCAAGAGGGTGTGCAGAGGGCGTGAAAATAATATTGGAGAGGTGATTAGAAGTAGTGAGTAGGTGGGAATGAAAACAGAGTTGTGGGCAGGGATTATGCAGTTTTCAGGGTGAGAACAAAGAACCTGAATTTGATGCAGCAAAAGGTTGAGAAAACCAAGGATTAGTCTTTAAATGGGATTGACCTGAAATATGTCTTGGGTGGCATTTTGAGTCCAGTGCTACAGAGGTGGAGGTACAAGGAAGTGAGAGGAAGAAATTGTGCATGATAAAATGCTAGCTGCTACAGTGACAACAATGGAAGTTGATTAGTGATCCATCTAAGAAAAGTATGTTAATTTCATTCTTAGCAGAAGCCAAAATAAGGTGTGGATAGGAAAAAGCAGCAACCAAATATTTCACTTCCATTTTTACATATAGGACAGTCTATATGTGTTGTCTTTCTAACACTATCAAATTGACACAAAAGAGGAGATTAATCAGATAATAACTATAGACTATTTATAGACTTCCACCACAGAAGATGCTGAGACTTTCAAAGCTCAAATGTCAGCAGTATAGAGATAAAGCAAAGCAGACAGAGATAAATCTGTCTTTCATAATATAACTCTCAAGATTGAGGTGAGGTGAGGACATGAGTGCAAAAAATCATCTGCACTTAACTCCTAGTAAAATGAAGGTTAAACATGTTGGTAGGAGACCTTGAGAGTTCTTGAACCCACGGTATGGTCCTGCTCTGTCCCAGTTACATTCACGTCTTAGTAAACAGTAAAAGCCCTTCTAGACTGAGGTGTAGTTCCCCTATAGTAGATTTCATGGAGAAATCCATACTGCTGTTTCCTTTTGGCTAAAAGGTCACTTCAACAACCTTGGGATTGACAGTGCAGCTCTGATAATACTTGCACTTATTTTGTTCTCTGTGTTTTAAAGTGTCATGTATTTCTGGGTGAAAAGCGTATTCAAGACCTTACAAACTGCATACAATTTACTAAGGAATTCCCCAGCAGACGTTTTTGACTCTTTTAAAGAATCTCAGGGGAAACAAATGCTTGCCCTCCTGACTTAGCTGGTTTATATTCATCTCACATGACCTCATTCACCTGGCACATGCATCCTGGCACATGGGAATTGTTTACAATAGAACTGTTTTCTCAATGACTGTGGAACTGGAAATTGAACTCTAATGTAAACATCCTAGCTCCATTCCAGATGCAGTTATGCATAAAGCAATACTTAATTGATCTGACCTTCATAAATAACATCACAAAGTGTATAATTTCAAGAGCAAGCTGACCAGTGTCTGTATCTATCCTGAGGATGGGGAGGGAAAAAGGATGGGAAAAGCATGCTCATTACTTTTCTAATTAGTCTGCAGGAGAAGTTTCAACACAACAGTGATGTGTTTAGAGAAGGAAAGGTAATACAATACAAGTAGATGAAAGAAGACTATAATGGCTGTTGCAGCTGTGGTTTTCTGCTTTCTCAGTTTTCTTAATTTAAATCTTTCAACAGACTTTCTCAGTGATAATATTGTGGGTTGAGATATTCAGTACAAGCCAAAGTGTGGCCACTCTAGAACCAAAGCTGTCATTTAAACCTGGAAAAAAATTTGTGAATTGATAATACTACAGGGCAAATGGCTAATATTAGAAATGACCTTTTGATCTTCCTGAAAATTAAATGTTCCCAAAACATGTCAGGTACATGTAAAAGAAACATGTCTTGCTTTAAGAACCCTTCAGGACAAGGAATGAAGTTTTGGAAGAGCAGGTAGCATGGTTGCAGCCTCCAGCATCTGTAGTCACTGGTATTGTGCCCAACTATTGTTCTACTGAATTTTCTTTTTGTGTTCTCTGCATATTGGGAAGAGGGATGGGAGAACAGGATCCATAGGCTACACTGTGATACAGCTGGAGAATTCTTGATGTGCTTTCCATCCAGTCTGTCCTAGTGCAATTAGAAAAAGAAATAACAGTAAAAAAGTAACTTCCATGGCCAAGGAAAATATCTTTTTCCTTTTACCTTTCCAAACCAACTTGCTTTCTCTTCTGTCCTTCCCCTCTGCCCCCGAACTGCCCTGTTTTATTTTTTTTTTGTAGGAAGCATAGGTGTGGCATCCAACAGACTTAAGAAATTAACATTAATGCTTACAAGAGATTAGAGACATGTTAATAATTCTGGGATTCCTGGGAAGCTCCAGGTTTTACAATAGCAGCCTAAATACGTGGTTCCTGTCAATCAACTTTCTTGATCCCTTATCTCTTGAGGAAGAATAGTCAATAGGAACATAAGGGTAGGAGATCAGAGAATGATCTGCCTAACATGCTGCCTGTCCCTGACCTTTGTCTGTAGAAGATACTTGGGAAAGAGGAAGGAAAGGATGGCCTGTATATGGTGGTGACTAACATAGTGTGGCTGAAGTGTTTATCACATGCAATTGTCTGCCTGGCTGTGCTTCCCTCAAATAAAAAACCAGCTGCCCTGTAGCTGTACAGCAGCTTATGTACTAGTTGTCATCTGGGCAGAGATTATAGAATTGTCCTTGTATTGCAGGGCAGCACAGCTCCCACAATACCCTGCCCGGGTACCCTCTCTGCTGGAAAAAGAACAGCCTAATCTTGTGGGTCTTCTGAGAAGAAAATTTCCAATGTTGCTGTACCCAGCATATCAGTCAGGACGTGCTTGCTTCCAGCAGGGATGGATCCCAGTGCCCTAACAGCCACCAGCCACTCTAGGAACCCCTGTCACAATGAACTTGGGCAGGGCTGATGGACCAGGGGCTTGTGCAGAATCGCTCCCCAGGGCTGTGTGCACACAGGCAGTGCTGCTTGTAGGCAGCTTGGGAGCAAGGCTGCCTGCTGGCAGCAGGGGAGGTGTTGGTGGCTGAGCCTGAGCTACAAACGCAGGTGACATGTACTTATATAGCCCAGCCACCAGCCTAGTTCCCCAGGGCTTCTGCAGCTGTTTTGGGATGAACAGTTCAGGAACAAAAATGCTGGAAGCACTGTTTAAATCAGAATTTTGTCTTCACACTGTTCTTCAAACTTATTTAACTGCTTAAAGTGTTTGACAGAATTGTTAAAAAAAACAGAAAAAAGAAAGAAAAGCAATATCCAAAATTAACTACTTGTTAATTTTCTGAGCCATTACATATTATAACTTATTTATTTTTATGTTGAAGAAGTAACTGTACTGATATCTTGCATATTGAGCAGTAGATCTATTGAAATAAAATTAATGGCAACCCAGTAGTAAAAGCAAACCTTTGCTGTTGGATTAAAAAAGGCGTAAATTAAACTTGGGACCAAGATGATCTTGAACTTCATTTAGTATCTGTATTTCTTTTCATTTGTTACACCTACTTATAGCAGACTTCACACTGGAACAATTTGCTGTTCACACTTGGACATGAGACTCCTTTAGCTTGCTAAATATTCCTAGGGATGCTGTGGATTGTGGGTTGGAGGAGAAGGCTGAGCATCCTCTCTCTCCTCAGGTGGCATGGAAAAGTACTGCTGAAAGCAAGCAGGAACAAGCACAGGAGGTAACAGGCTATAGCTGGTCTTTGCATTGAAAGGCTTAGTGCTAAAACATACTTAAGCACCTGTCCAAAGTGCAGGCTTTGCACCCAGGGACGTCTACTTGGTCTCTTGACATAAGAGCACTCATTCTCAATTGGTCTTATCACCTCAAAAGTTATATTTTAGCAGATTATTACAGTGGTATTTCATGTTACAAGGCAGTGCAGGTGGTATTATAGATAACAGCAGTTGTCTGACTGGGTAAAGCTATAGAGACATGAAACGTGTTCACCTGACCCCGTAACAGTACCCCCAGTGCCTTCCTGCCCATCCCACCTCATTACACTCAGTCGCTGGGAACCCACTGCCAGGCCACAATCATTGAACATGTACAGGAAAATGCACTATAGAAGTGACACACTGGTGAGTTTAAAAATGTAGTTCCACCAAAACTGCCTTCCTCTCACGTGTAGTAATGATTTTCTCCACTACTTACTCTGCCTTGAGTGCTGGGTAAGAGGATTCCTTTATTCCTACTGGAAAGTGATAGTTCTAATAAGCAGACACGCTGTAGTCTTTATCGGAGAAAGTTTAGTCCTTGTATTTTGAAGTTCATCCTAAAATTGATCTGTAAGAGCCATTATTACAATGAATGGTATTTCAAGACATGGCACATCAGCCTTTTTTTGGAGTTGCTCTGGCTTTCCATACCTTCCCCCAGCCCAGCACTGCAGTACAACCCTTCCTCCTTTGCCAGCAGTTTCAAGTCCTGCCTCAGAGTTCCCCGTCTGGTGGCAACTTTCCCCTTTCCCAGTGTACTAAGGAAGAGCTGAACTGCAGAGTGCATAAAGCAAGGATCTGCTGACCAGAGGGATCAAAGATGTATCTTGACAGGGAGTCTATTCTTCAGGGGGATGGAAGAGAAGATGCCAGTGTTCTGTTTACTTTGGGGTGACACATACCTCCTGCTGGAGAACTGGATGATGAGAGAAAGGGAAGTCTTGTAGACCTGAAAAATCCATCTGAGTTTGTTAAGTGACAGAGAAGAGTAATGTGAGGATTTCCATGGCGTCACCTGTCCTTGCCCACTACCTGTCTAGAAAATCCACTGTTGCTGCAGCTACCATCTCATATTATGACACTGTGACAGAGAGAGCTTTAATACAGAATTTAATCCATGGAGAAATTAGCTCCCTGGTCACCATACTTTTTTAGGTTTTCAGGTAGAAATTCTAGGTGAACAGCTGATAGAGGAAGCCTTTCTGGCTGTTTTCAATTGCATCCTTTAGGAATTACCATTGAAGCTACTGCATTGCTTGTGCAATATTTGTATCTAGTTTTGCATTTCCTCAGAGACAGTCTTTACCTTCACTACTGCCATTATTACCTTCCTGGATATGTATTTTCATCAATGCTTTCACTTTTTAGCCAGATAGAGAAAATTTCTGTGGTTAGACTTCCAGCAACTTCTATGGCCTATTTCACTTTACTTAATTTCTGCTGAGCAACTTGGTGATGAAGTTGCTCTCACCCAAGCTGTGACTGTTATTATTCCAAAATAGGCATAATTTTGTGCTTCATATCATGCCTTTGGGAATGCATACTTCTAGACAATCTTTAAAGATTGACAGGTCCTAAACTTTCATGAGTTTTCTCTGCTTTGAGGTTAACCTACCAGTTATACCACCCCAAGTCATTCAATCAAGCCATGTCTATTATGCTAACATTCATACGACTCTATCACAAAAGGTCAAATTAAGGGTTTGAAGTCTTGGTAGGCTTCTGGTTTCTTAAAAACTTACCTTTTGTAGGTGATCTTGGGTAGTTTCTGTACTTGGAAACTACTGGATTGCTCTCCAGGTCTTCTCTGTGTCTCTCATTGACAACTCTTGCCGTTTCTAGAACTGCTTGCCCTACCCCACGTTGCTTCATGGGATAGCGTTGTACTCTCCCATTGCTCTTTGCTTGGTAGCTGCACTCTTAAAACAACCAGAAGAACTGAGATTACATCCTCCAGGTTCAAGCCAGGTTGTCTGTCAATTCAACTTTGTTTGCTCAATCTTTTAACCTGAATTAAGTCTGTTTCCAGTTACAGGTAGGACACAGGATATCGACGGCATTGGCAAGAGGCCGGTGTTTGTTTCCTAAATGAAATTACACAACATCTGCCCTTGCCATGAGTCCCTGATAAATTATCTTTGGCATTCACTAAAGAGAAACTGTTGCTATGCAATGGAAATTTAGATGTCTTGTACATGGATCAGTTCTCCTCCTCTAACCCAAGAGACAGGTACAAAATAGGTTGCTGAAAACAAGCAATTCAACCACTTCTCCCCCTTGGATTGCTATCAAATCCCTCAGTGTTACTCTTGCTCCTCCAAGTACAGCCCACTGCCTTCCTGCTGTCAGCCCAGGAAAGGACAGCGTGTACAGATGGGCCTGATGCTTTGAAGGGAAATGTGGAAGTCAGAGCTTTGTTCCATATAAGCTTGCTCTGCTATAAACACTGGAGAAATATCAGAACATAAAGAGCTTTGAAAGAAGATTTAAAAAGAAATCAGTCCCTTATCTTCTGTTTGAGAAAGAAAAAAAAATGGTGTGAAGGACAGAGGGTAAGTCAGGCAAAAAAAGAAAGAAACTGAAATTAGAGAGAACAGCAAAAATCCAGAAAATTAGTCAAAAGCAACAGGAAACAGGCAGGCACAAATTGCCAATTAACATTCACATCAAAGGAAAATTCTCATCAGAACCGTTTTCTTCTTCTAAGAAGCATCATGTGTTTCCAGTATCTACTGCAGCGAAGCTTTACACAAAAGAAGGCCCAAGAGAATAAGCCAAATTTCCTCAAAGCTTGTGGAAACCATTTTACACAGCTGACAACTAGGACAAAACCCCATAGGAGCCCAGGGCACCGGCATCACTGCTCTTGTTCACCAGTCAATTTGCTGCCTGGGCCAGCTACAGGTCTGAAGCACAGACCCTGCACATGTCTCTGGGGATTCATTTATCCCATGCAGAGCCTCAGACTGCCCAAGAAGAACAATATTATGTCCCACCACCCCCAAAAAACCCAGTAAATTTGTTTCCAGCTGGACAGAGCCCATCTAAACCTGGAAACAGCAAGCACATTGCAGTGCTACAAGTGCTGGGTTAAGGTAACTTGGCAGTGCCTGCCACCGTGTGTTTAGTGGGTCATCCCACAGGTACCTGCGTGTTTTTGGGGTGTTTGTCACCAGGGTTTGTATACACGGGTGTGCACCTGTATCACAGCCCTCTGTGTGAGTTTGGGCAGTGGCAGTATCTATTTATACAGGCACCCCTTCCTTGTCTTGCACCTGGTGAAGGGCAGACAGAAGGTTTTAGTTTCTGTCAGCAGGCCCTGTGGCTCCTGTGCAAACCATTGCTATGCTGCAATCACACTGGTTTGCTGTCAGACAGGCACAGAGCCTGCTTGTTTCCATACTGACAATAGACACGTGCATCACGGGCATGAGCTTTCTGACACAAATGAAAAAAGAAAACATTTTTAAATTATAGAGGCAGAACAAGGCTGGAAACAAACACACCATTTCAGAACAAGAGCAGGTGTAAAGATGAAAACAGTGATTTCTTTGCTGTTGTCTGCAGAGCAATTAATAGCTGTGACTGATTAATTAAAACATCATTAAAACTCCAAGTGAGCTCACGCCCAGTCAGGCAAGAGCATTTTAAATGGCGCGTTTGAAAACATTATCAGCTACTTTTCCAGATTTTCTAAAATCTGACCTAAAGAATTGACAGTCAGAGCCTCCCAGCGACAGACCACACTCCAGCTTTCAGGAAGGAGAGAGAGCAAAAATGATAATGTGAATTCATGTAGTTTTAATTTTCCTGTTTTCCTAACTTCCTATTGGGTAAGCGATTCACTTGACTCTGCCAGAGCCTAAGTCACATCTGCAAGTAACAGTCTTCATTTGCCATCATATTTCCTGTATGAGATGGTGATATTTATAGCAACTTTCCCAGTCCCTCTCCTAGCTGGAACAGAGAAGCAGCAGAGATTTTTGTAACAAAGTACCTGTGGATGGCCATCAGCCCACAACAGAGTGAGTCAGAGGAAATTACTGTTTATAGTTTACAGAACGCATGTGACACTGAGCATGTTTGAAAGCAAAGTCCCTGCCTTGAATAGCTTGGATTTAAATGAGTTGAGGCAGCAGAGGAGGAGGGAGGGCAAGCAAAAGCAAGTCTTGCCAATTCATGTCACAGTGCCTGATAATAAGCAAGCAGGAAACAAAATCCTAGCTTGGTTATCAACATCAGGCCTGTGCTCAGGTGTCAGTGACTTATTTCCTGGAGATGTCTCAAAACCAAAGTCTATTTAGCGGGGAACTTAGCTCTTGCAATGATGCACATAGGACATTGTACTGTGTTTTCATGACTAATGGTTGAGAAGTTCAAATAAATGAGCCCAAAAATGTCAAGTATTTCTGCAGAAGACTAGCAGATTGTACATGTGGCAGGTACCAGGCACAGGTGGCACCGATGGGACTCCAGTTCTTCAAACATGGAGTTGATGTGATGAAGAGGAGAAGCATCCTTGGGCATCTATTCATCAAATTGGAGCCTCTTAGGTAGGATAAGGGATGCAAAGGCAAGTAAACAGAAAATGGCACGAAATAGTGACCTAGTCAAAAAGCTACCATCAGAAGGGCGTGTGTGTGTGTATGTAGTGGTAGGGAGGGAGAGGAAGAATTGTAATTAGGTCACAGGGACCAAAAGATAAAAACAGGA
Source organism: Campylorhamphus procurvoides (assembly GCA_013396655.1). NCBI lineage: Eukaryota > Metazoa > Chordata > Aves > Passeriformes > Dendrocolaptidae > Campylorhamphus > Campylorhamphus procurvoides. The sequence goes on along the minus strand of WBMV01005963.1, from coordinate 154,712 downwards.
CAATCTTATCTAATACCTGGGCTGTTACTACGCAAATGCCAGGACAGAGGATGAACAAACAATTAAAAGGGTTTTTACGCAGCTAATTATGATGACAGAGGATTTGTGGAATAAAATCACTAGATTAAAATGTTATTAAAAAGCTAAAGAAAAACTGAAGGGGTAAGCACTGGAACTACGCCACAAGAGCTACAACAAAAGCTGCCTGCTCAAGAATAAGAGGAACAATGTTTTGATACGGATTAATTATCAGCAGCACAGTAGGAAACAAACAATCGACTGAGTTCTTGCAATAGTTTACGTAAGATACTGGAATGGCTTTAAGTCAACCATGATTACTAGGATGAACCTGGTTAACACCAAAAACATGTATGGAAGCCAATCATGAAACAAGTTTGTCATTCTGGAGGAACGAAAGAATAAACAGCAAAATGAAGATGTTCCCATATACTTCAACACGTTCAGAACTATTAAAAAGCTTCCTGTTAAGATAATCCTCAACAAAAAATCGGAATATTCTTATTAAGAAGACTAAATAGACACTAGAATTAGATTAAAACCCTTGACCAGAGAACATTCAGCAGCTTCTTTGTCTCAGCTGACAGAAAGAACAAACCCTGACAGGCAGGAGCATGAACAAAGTTCCCAGAGTATCTCCCTCAGTTACATGAGTTCTGCTCCAATAATTAAAACAAAACCATGTAAGTATATTCAAAGACCAGCAGATTTGAAAACAAACCAAATGAAACACTTAGATTTATGAAAAATGTCATAGATTTGTATGTTTTTGTCATGCTAGAGAATGACAAAAAGGCAAAAGGTCAAAAATCAGGGAGGAAACAAGACTCTGGAATTTGAGGTCAGTCAGGCAACAGAGGAAAAAATATAAGGAGTTAATTTACTGAGCTCCTCTAACCCTATATGTATCAAGAGGTATACCACAAGTGACAGGAAATCCAAAATTTAATGTAATTGTGAAGAAACCATCTATGAAGAGCACAACAAACACACATACAAGTGATTTAATTGAAAAATTATTTTACGCACAGGAAAGAAAATGACATTTTTTCATGTTGCAGTCAGAGTAAGCAGTAACACCAGAAGGTATGCAAAAAAAATTTAAGCTAATCAGCCAAAGCTCATTAAAAATATACAACTAATTTTTTCCAGTATTTACAGACAAATATAACTTTTCATGAATTCTTTCATTTATTTTCAATTAACACTGAAAACTAAAAAAGTGATTTTGCATGCCACCTCCTCCCCCCCAGTTTGGCTATAATTATTATGGGATAACTTAGCTAAGAAGCTCTGTAATACATATTACTGCCATTTTACAAAGACAGCAAATCAAAAGTTGTCCTTGTAGCTGCAACTCTAAGCAGCAAAGTTTATTTGGAACATATTTCTAAAAACAACTTTCAACATCAAACATTGAAGGTTCTGTTACAGATGTCATCCCACAACTGAGCAAGCAGCAAGATATAAATTTAAAACATACAGTACACTTTTACATTAAAGAGATTACACAGTTAAGCTTCTGGAAACGCACAGGACAAATCAGCTTATAACAAAAAAGAAACAAAAAAAAAAAAAGAGAAAACATTCCTGAGAATTTTAAGATTGCAGTAAGGATTCTTATTTTAAAAAGGTCAAGAGACAAGTACTTCAGATAGTAGCTTCAAGCCTCTGAGAGACAGCCCTGCCAGTATGTGGCTCACTTCTAAAGTGGTCACAGGAAAAAAAAAAAAGCAATCTTGTCACAACCAGCATTAAGTTTACTAACCATAGCTGCCTACACCTACCTACACTGGAATTCCTGCCCTCACCCACTCCCTCTCCTCCTGTCTCCACAAAGGTCAACAGAAAGATTCACAGCCCACTGATTCACATGTACACATTCTGATGTTAGATAAAGGTAAAGCTGTGTGTAACTGAAGGATTTTGGAAAGAATGTTTCATCATGTTAGTAAACAAAAGCTCAGCACCTTGCAGATCAAAGAATTTTTAACTAAATATTTCATTTAGCTATTACACATAGGAACAAGTCTAAAAATAATAAAGAAGTAAAAACTTGAACATAACATTGAAGAAATACTCAAAGAACACAGCTGATGTTGTACTATAACATTTTACTTCATTTAAGTACAGAAAGTGTCACCCATCCTATGATTTATAAAGTACACAAAGTATGTACAGGAAAGAAATCAAACCCCATCAAAAGATGATCATATATGTGCATATGTACATAGAACATACACACCTAAAATGTGCAAATTTCTTTTAATGCAAGTTAAACAAAGCATTTGCAGGATAGAGTTGTACAATGATAATGGAAGATAGAGTATTCTAGATATCCTAACGATGTCTCGTATCTACAGCCAGTGCAAACTTACAAGGCACAAACTCAATGCTGATGCTGTAGTGTTGTAAGTTACATTCAGGCACATCTCCATTTGCAGTTCTTCAGAAACAGAGCAATGGAAGTGCTACCTCGGTACTAAACTGCCAGCCTTCTCTCACAGTTTAAGCACTAAATTGATGTAACTTATATGCTACAGTTACCAGTGGGGTACTGGGTTAATTTATCACTGGAAAGTCTTGGCTAAAACAACTGCTATAAAACCTCCTCGCATGTGAAAGTATGCTATTTCCCAAAATACCTCCCATACATTCTCGAAAGACTACATATACCTTGCCAGCCTCAACACGTGGGATCTTACAGGGTATTACTAATGCTTTTTTCCTAATTTCAGTCAAACTGTTGAAGCAAGTTATTCCAGTTTAAAAAAAAAGAAACAAAAAAACCCAAACAAATCCAAACAATCCCCCAAACACAGTAAGCAAAACACCTTCCGAGTTATTTGCATTTAACAAACTTCAGTTAAATTGCATAGTGACAGGGTGTAACAGCCAGTAGAGAGTTAAAAACAAAAGCTTGCTGTTTAAGGCAAAATTTTAACACAGCATAGCAGAAAAAGCCAAATACCAGGTCCCTCAATATTTAGTCAAAGTACTGGCCCATGTAGTCTTATCCTCACATTATTTTCTTTCCTACTGTGATAGCAAACCCACACTTGTAGTATACTCGATTAAGCAAATTTTGTTGCATTTTCCTAAATGAAATGAGAGCAATTTGTATGCTGATTGACTGATACTGAAAACACCTGACAAATGTGTTCTCTTCCACCCCTCAAAAAAGGGGTTTTTGAGCCTACTGGGAGTTTAAAACTCACTTGTATCCAGCTCTAATATACTAACTAAAATGGAACTAATAATTTAAAGCTTTCTAGTATTTATTAGACGTTACCACATCACTTTTCTGTCTCACCCTAAAATTGTATTTTTGTATTATTTTTCAATAGAAGACATTTAATAGACATCTGAGGAAAACAATACAATACAAAAGCTTAAGGGTCTTTGCAAAGGTATCTTCGATTCCTTCTGCAAAGTGAGAAAGGAGTGATTTTATTGGCATTTATGTGAAGTGCCATCAATAAAGACACAAGAATACCTTAAAAAGAAAAAAAAAAGTTCTAATGCTCCACACGCATCTTTGGTTTAGCCTTCCTGACCAAAGTCTTCTGTAAACTTCTTTAACTTCTCCAGGTCCTGTTCATTAACTGTTGGTTTTGTGCTAGCTAGCGACCTGAGCATATCAGCCTGTCAGAAATAAAAGAGAACAAGTATTTTTAGAAACAAGTATAGGACCACTGCTAACAATCTCACTGCCAAGACATGTATGTGTTAAAAAAACCCATGAAAAAGCTCCTATTTACACAAAACTTAAAGTAAGCTTGAATGCTCCTGCACAGAGGCAGCATTTGAACCCTGTCAAGACAGACAATGGTCAGTGAGTTTTCCAATAACAACACTGCAACCTCAGATTTAGGCTAAAGCCGCTCATCCATTCAAGTTTTATTCATTTGTTTTTACGAAAAGAACTTCCTTCCTCTACTTTTTTTTCTTTTTTGGTCAGTTACTATTTTCAACCCATGTTTACAACAGATTAAAGTGGAAAAGAATCAGATGTCCCCACGTACTCTTCACGGTCCAGCAACAGAAAACAGTAGATTATGATCCATCTCTAGCAAAGTTTTACTGCTCATGACTGGTAATTTCTCTGTTTTCATTTCCATTTCCTAGATAAATATTTACATACTAGAAAATGGAGTTTAGAAAAATCATAGATCTATAAAGTTGAAAGCAGCAGATAAAACATCCTATGAATAAAAAGGGGAAAGAAAACTAATCAAGTCCTAGTTAAATGCAACTGAAAAGCAGCAGATGCCCAACATCTCATATTACTATAAAATTATGGGTAAATCAAAAATTAGTATCATGATTTTCTACACTTGATATGTCTCTCATCAGACTAGACATACCCTGCTTAGAAAGAATTAAAGCCTGATTTTTATAAGGACAAGAAATGATTTTGGACACTGACACAACTATCTCTAGTGCATCAGAGCCCAGCTACCATCAGGAGCACACAAGGAATTGTTATGTTTAATTCCAGGAAAGATGATTAAAAATCCAATTAGACCATGCAGACAGACATTTTAGGGTAGGCCTGCACCTGCACACATCCTTTTGTGCTTCCTCGGTATGCAAATAGGCACAGAAAATCATTTTCTTAAGTACAGTGATGGTTCTATTTACAAAGCAGTGCCTACTGTTTGGGAGGTTTGTGATCCCCATGAAATACATAGATTTCTTTCATTCATTACAGCACTGTTTGCACACAGGAAATGACAGCAGCATGGATTTAAGTGCTTCCCACAAACTTTGTACTTAAATTCAGAATCTTCTTTTGCTGCTCTTGAGGAAAAATACAGAATAAGTGCCCAGCAATTATTTTTTTCTTAAGCAGTGAACTAATATTGCAAATTGTCTTAAAACAACATATTTTATTGCCCAGACCAAAGCAAGAATTTTATTATGCACAAAGAAAACAGCTGAAATATCTGTATCACCTGTGCTGACGTTTAACCAAAACTACCATTACATCCAAAATCTTCTTTCATTTTACTGTTTATGCTTGTATTTACTTCATGAACAACATTTACCTACAGCACATTATGTCCCAATTTACGCTGGAAGTAATTTTCCATTTGCCAATATTTATGCCACAGTGATGGGAAGAAAGTGCATCCTGGCACAGGGACCCCAAAGGTTTTAAGTTAATAAAAGCCAGCTGAAAGAACAGTGGAAGAGCCAGATGCTGCCTGCTGATGAAAGGACAGCAGCTGCATGCCAGCAGACAAGAACAGTAAGAAATGCTTATCAGGGATAGAGAGCTGGCTTTTTCATAAGCATGCCATACTGTAGTGCTGTATATTGAGAGTTCAAATGTTATCTGGTATGTCCAGCATTTCTGCAAACAAACAACTCATCCAGTTGTCTTGAAAAAGACTCTTTTAAGTATTTTCAGGGTTCTGCAAAGCAAGAAAAAAGTGCTACAAGGAACACTTACCATGGAAACTTTAGGCTCCATTAATTTGTCACCTGGGACTTCCATCCATGTCATTTCTATGGCTTCAGGATCACCTGGAGAGCAAGGGGTGAACAATTCTACCATCATGTTCGGATTAGACACTGATGGTCCTTTTACCTAAAAAAAAAGAAAACACTCAGTTTATAGGAGTTATAATTTTAAACACAAAATCCAGAAGCTGACCAACACCCTAGAGCAAAAACATTTCTTGATTTTATGCAAATTCCCTACGCATTGGGAGGACACGTCCTGCGACGTGAGAGAAATTGTATAAGAGTACTGGTATCATTCACCTTGAAAACATGCAGCTGTAGATACCCAAATTCCCATCAGGTCAAATCCCACAAGCCACCTCCTCTGAACACCAAGGATTTCTGTGTAAAACTAACATGCCAGGAAACCTACTTGGTGAAGACCACCCTTCCTAGTCCCTGGTTTCTTTGGGAATTCATTTATCATTGGTTAATAACTTTCCAAAGCCTTCTTGGCAACCCCCCCTGAGCGCCCCTCAAGTCAGGGAGCTGGAGAGTGCTGGAACTCTGACACCCTGCATTCCAAAGCTCCCAGCACCTTTCCCAGCACGTCTCCCAGCTCCATGGGAGCAGCGCTCCATGGGAAGCGGCACCACCTAGCGGCTCCAGCTGGAAGAAACATCCTTTTTTCCCCAGGACTCGGGGACAGACCCAAAAAAGCTGCACCAGGTGTTTGTCTGCTCCCTTTTTGCATCACATTATCTGGTACCCGCGATTCCGCTTTCCTTCATTGCTGCCTGAAGCCCCAAACAAGAAGGCAAAGCATATGCAAAGACTGAAGGACAGCACATTAACTTGCTGTTTTTGGCAGAGAGAACTGGATTTGCTATTCCAATCTGCGCTTAGAGCACAATGCTGGAGAGCAGACTGTAATATTCAAAATGCACTCTGACAAACCTTTACCTTCACATACAGCAAGGAACAGCAAGGAATGGCTTACAATTTATTACTAACAATAGAGGAAAGCACCGTTGAACTGAGGCAAGTCACTTGGTATGATGCAAATAACAACATTAAGATTTTCCTTATAAAAGTGGGAAATCACATCCAATTAAAGTACTAACACAAGTGGAATCAAATTGGTTTATGCCAGAGCCCTCAAAGCACTGCAGCTGTTGGGGTTTTTCCTTCCTTTTTTTTTTTTTTTTTGAGAAAAAAAAGGGTAAGATTGAATAATTCCATTTGAGTTGCTCTGAACTGTAACAACTGAGGTTATTTCATTGTTCCATGGCAAGCTGAAACACGGCCCAGATTGTTCCAAATTTGAACAGAAGGCTGAAAGGTAACAGCCCTTTAGCCAGAAATGTCATTGTCACTTAAAGTCAACAACAGATAAATATGTCAGATATCGCTGCTGCATCTAAAAAATCCCTGATATATCAAAATTGTTTATTTAACAAAAAATACATCTTACATTACAGTGTTACTGTGAGGTGTCCCCAGAAGACAAACTTATTGTCCTCTCATATGTTGGACCATATTGGATTTGTGTCTTTCTCTTTGAATCTTAAGCTGAATGTGCTCATTGCAAGAAACTACATTGAAGAGAGCCTGTTTTCAAAATAAATGTAGCTGTTCAATTCAGGGCCCTTAACCCTTTTATGTCAGACTGAGTTACGAGTAAACAAACTGTAATTGTGACTGAGATGACAAAGAACTGCTGCCAACACAAGATACATGGTATGTATCTCAACAGCTTAGGATCTAAAATTTTTCCTACCACATCTGCTCTTTTAAGGAGTGACAAATTAAAGTTCCCCTTTAAAGCAGCAAACATGTCTGCAGAATATCCTCACCCACCTTCATATAAGATACATGAATTTCTGTAAAAATCAAAGTTTGCACTGAAAACATAAATCAAAAATACTTTTAGTCTGGGTCTACTTTAAAAAATACTACAAATGAAAAATGATATTTTATTTAACTGATTCACATATTTTATATATTTTGACCTCTGCCTTTAACCACTGATATTATCACCTTTTTTTTTTCCCCATGTAAGAGCTTAACAGTTTACAGAGAACAATTAAGTTTGAGCAGTACCCATGTGTGCAAATTCTCCAGGGGAAGGACATTCCCAGATCTAACGGATTTAGACTGGTAGTAAAGAATGCCAGCTGGTTCTTTGTCAGATAAAGTTTCTGAGCTCTAAATATCATGAAGAAATGTTTCTCAAGTCAGTACACAGCATGCAGAGGTAACTGGAAAATAAGCCAAACAGTGTAGTTTGAAGAGGTGCTTTGGTGTGCAGCTAAATAAGCATGAAGCTTCCACATTATAGCACAGTGTCCATAGGGTGCTGTGTGCTGCCCAAACAATGAAACACTTGCTCAGTTGTCCTGCACCTTTACTACTGTCACAAGTAACACTGATTCCATGTTTTTATCAGAACTTTACAAGAACCCTAATTTTTCAGTTTGAAAATATGCCAAGTAAACAGAACGTGCTCAAGTATAATCCACCTGTTTTAATGTGGATGAAAGAATACTTTTTTATTTCCCAGCATGTTAAGAAACACTTGAGATTGAAAAACAGCACCTCTGTAACATTCCCATTTAAGTCAAAGTGCAAACTGAATGCTTTTAACACTCTCTAGAGACATTAACAGTCATAGCATGAATATTCAAAACTTAGCTCCACCAGACTTATGGCAGGACTAGAGGGGATATGAAGGAAGGGGGAATAGCTCTCCCCAGTCAACAAAAGGGACATTCATAAGCATGCAATTTACTTGCAAGGAATTTTCAAATTAAGGCAGCTCTCATAGATGAAGTAACTTGACAAATTTTTGATTCCTACTTACTTTTTTAAAGTGAGTAGCTGATTGCACTTTTCTAACAGGCTGCATCAGTGCATCGCGTACGATGATGCTTATATCTGCACCAGAATAGCCATCAGTTCTCTTTCCAAGCTCTCGATAATCTGATTCTGTTAGGAGATTTGGAGTTGACCCAAGGTGAAGTTTGAACATTGCAGCTCTGGCATGGTCTTCAGGTAAAGGAATATAAATACGCTTCTCAAACCTGGTTTAAAAGAGAAGAAACAAAGTGTTCCACGGATACAAGCTCATGCAGGTGCACACTGGAAAGAAGCTTATGCAAATAAGTGTGTAGTTTGCCCCTAACAATATTAGAAAGGAGTAGTTTCAGTACAATAAACCTCTAAAAAAATCTAAGGCAAATATTCAACAAGCTGTTCTCAAAAATATTACTTTAGTGAGTGTAAGCTAACATCCAGAATATACCAACTGCTTCCTTTTTGTTAAAAGAATCTTCTCTTCAGACTGAAGGTTTCCCAGATACTTTCTGGTAGAGTCTGAGTCTTAAAAGAAAAAACTGAGAGGAAAAAGCCTAAAGTATTAAAGTATACTTGAACAGTTTTCACACTCAAAGAAAGAGCTGTCTGATAACAAGCTGATGCAACAACTTTCTACACTCTCCAACTAAATTAAAGAAAACCTCAGAGATGGAAGCAAATTTGAAGTCATATTCTCAATGCAGTTGTCAGTAACTGCAGTTTCTCCTTTGAAGCAGCATCTGTTCTCATTGTGGGGAATACCTCCCACCAAAAAATTAAGAGGGACTCCAAATTCTGCGGAACATAGCAGAACATGACCTGACAGAATGGCCCAAATCCATGAAAAATTAATATAATTACAGTCATTGTTGTACAAATCCCTTTCAGTCTTGTGGGCAAGAGTTAGAGAACCATTCTTTCACACTGCAGAGAATGAGGGAATGGTTTGGGTTGAAAGAGAGCTTGAAAGTTTATCTAGTCCAACACCCCTGCCATGGATAGGGACACCTTCCACTAGAACAGGTTGCTCAAAGCCCCATCCAGCCCCATCCTGCCCTTGAACACTCCAACGATGGGACATCCACAACTCCTCAGGGCAACCTGTACCACAGTTTCACCACCGTTATAGTAAAAAATTTCTTGCTTATGCCCAACCTAAACCCATCCTCTTTCAATTTTAACCATTACCCCTTGTCCTGGCACTACAGGCCTTGGAAGAAAAACATCCCTCTGTCTTTCTAATAATCTCTCTTGAAAGGCCACAATAAGGTCTCTCCAGACAACCTTCTCTTTTCCAGACCAAACAGTCCCAATTCTTTAGGTGTGCCTTCACAGGGAATGTTCTGATCATTTTCACAGCCCCTTCTGGACCCAGTCTGTCAGGTCCATGTCTGTCTTGTACTGTGGACCCCAAAGCTGGAATTTCAAGAATGACTTGAAATTTTAAGCAACACATTCACCTCTAAATCTGTCTCATACAACACTGTAGTCATACAGGCTAGAAGAGACCTGTGGAGGTCACATGGTCCAAGCCCAAATCAAAAGTATGGTCAGCAGGAATTAAGTATATAAATAAAAGTCATTATCAGTCACAAAAAAGCAATATTTCTTTAGCCTACAAAAACAGCCATTATCCAAGCTGTGTCCTCATCTCACCGTAATCATATTTGTCAAATAGCTGTGTTTGCCCTCTGCTTGCTCTGTAGCTCAAAGGAAGATCCAGCTAATTAGATATTAGTATGGAAGCCCCTTATCTACAAAACAGCAGTTAAAACATGCACTGAAAAATCATAAGTTGTGCCTGACAAATACAAAAACATGGTGTTTCTGTGTAAAGTTACACTTCCATGAAAGAACTCAAGCTACTCACTGGGGTTTGTGAAGTGCTGAAAAGGAAAGCTCTACCCACCCTTACCCTTTTGAGGTGTGCATTTTCTAACTTGTTCCCCAAGCACATTAGAAAACCAACAAGCGAGCAGAAAACTCCTCTGTTTCTTCAAGCATAATCATCTAACCAAGAAATCAAATAAACTACAGAGCCAATATAAGAATGAACAACTTACCTCCCTAAAGGGGAAAGGGACTATTAGTTTGGCTCAGTGCAGCTCACGGAACTGAGCTGCAGAACACTGACCATTTCTGAAACATGAGCTGGATTACCACCTCAAGTAGTTTCTGACTGAACCCTCACACAATTTCACATAATGAAAATAATGTCATCATACCTTCTCCTGATAGCAGAATCCAAAACCCAGGGTATGTTTGTTGCTCCTAAGACCAAGATTCCTTCATTGTCAACACCAACGCCTATATTATGGCAGAAATAATTTTACTGTTTAGATGATAAACAGAGACTCTTAAAAAGTCATCCAAATTTAACAGAGTGGAACTGCAGTTATTTTTAGTGTTCTCATGCAAATTGCACTTAAAATACATATTTTAATTCCTTTGTCTGATTCTGAAAACCAAATAAACTTACCTTGCATCTGGACTAGAAATTCTGTTTTTATCCGTCTGGCAGCCTCACTTTCATTTTCACTTCTTGACCCACAGAGTGAATCTATCTCATCAATGAAGATAATAGAAGGCTTGTTTTCTCTGGCAAGCTGGAACAAGTTTTTCACTAATCTTAAAGAAGGAAACAGCTTCAGTTATCTTAATAATTACACCAGTAAAAACACATAACTTCAGATTGTGATACAGTTGTTTCCTTTAGAGAAAGCAAGAAAAACAATATTAACATAAAGCTGCTCAAAGACATAATATTCTTCCAGCTCCAATGCTCACCATTTTACTGAGTGAGACAGTCCAGCATAAAGAGAAATGAAAAAATTTAGAGTGCTCCAGGCATAGTTTTGCAAGAAAAAGCCCTTTTTCAGTTTACATTTCTACATGACAGCCTGGACTATACAAAGCCACCACTCTAGACAGATTCAAAGGAGCATGGCTTTCTCAACTTAATCGAATTAATTCTAGAGATGTTGTAAGAAATAACACGTATTTCTACTTTATACAACTTTACTAAATACTTACTATAGGGTAAGAAACATTGGTTTGCAACAACAACAAAAAAACATCCACGAAAAAAACCTCAACCTAAAAACAAAACCCAAAATGCTCCTAACCATATCATATCATATCAACATATTTTACTAGGTTAAAAATAAATAGGAACACTCTGGGAAATTCTTCACATTACAACATTAAATCTCAGGCAATAGTCTCAAATGAAGTCAAACAAAATCTAATGAAAGCTAAATCCCAGTTCTGTATGCCTTTTGCAACAGAAGAAAAGCAGCTTAAGGTTTCCAGCTTTTGGCAAAAAACCCCCCTCAGTTCAAACACTTTACCCAATGGCCTTTTTTTAGCTCTTCTATCAACTTTAGATAGTGTTGCTGAGTTGTCCCATACTTCAAACTACTGAAGCATGCTTTTGACAAGTATTCTCATTATTACAGGAATGCACTTTCTGCATAAACCCAGAGCTTTTGATTAATTAGGAAATCTTGATTGGAAACCTAGATGGACAAATTCTTGCACTTCCAGACTGCAGCAAATAATCACTTCAGGCTTCCTGGTCGTCTTCACATATGACACAGTAACAAAAAGAAAAAAGGTAGCATGAGGAGCCCCAAAATTTCCTTTCATGGCTGTTTCTCTCCTTCAACTTATTTCTGCAAGTCTCCTATGCCTTTCTGATTTTGCTTGAAATTGGTATGAAGAAAAAACCACCTCTATACAAAGAAATGCCACACAGCTGCTGGGACAGATGCGTGGGGAGATGCCAAGAAGCAAAGTAACCCAGCACTTCAGACTGATGCAGTATGCACTGACATCTGAATTCTAAATGGGAATGAGCTCCATAGTGCTCCCAAAACCTTTCTGAGCTGGTTTAAAAACTGTCTTGAGCTCTGAAGAGATCTAGATGCAGCTTCTCAAAATGCAGCACATGATGGTACCTTTAAATGGCAACGCAGCATGAAGCATAGAAACACTTGAAGTTTGTTTTTAAAAAGACAAGACCATTCCCTCAAATTCAAGTTCTTTACAGAAACTTATCTAGGTCTATATTAATCTCTTCTTGACAATGTTTTTCTGGACCTCTGGCAACTCCAACTTACTTTTCACTTTCACCTAACCATTTTGAGACAAGGTCAGATGAAGATACTGAGAAGAAGGTAGAGTTGTTTGCTTCTGTTGCCACAGCTTTTGCTAAATAAGACTTTCCTGTTCCTGGTGGTCCAAATAGGAGAATCCCTCTCCAGGGTGTCCTCTTGCCTGCAAAAGAAAAATCAGCAGTCTTCAAAATACTAGAAAAACTGAACCTGTTTTCTGATTATGCCTCTCTAATGCACTTGAAGGTTTTCCACATCTACCAATGAAACTTCTGTCAGATGGATCACAATCTCTTTAATAGGAGCCCAGCTGCCATAACATCCTTCATGGGCCCCAGTGTCAGTTCTGACTGGGCAACAGTAAATAAATGCTGTAATTCTGACCTGTAAATAGGTGTGGAAACTTAATGGGCAAGATGACTGCCTCTTTAAGTGCTTCTTTGGCACCTTCAAGGCCAGCAACATCACTCCATTTGACATTTGGTCGCTCCATAACAATTGCTCCTATAAGAAAAGATTGTATAAGTTAGTGATGCACGTATCTTTCCACAACTACAACAAATTCCATTTGGCAAAGGAAAAAAAAATCTGTTCCCATGTCTATATTGAATAAAACCAGGACATTTCTAAGTAGATATAAACACCGAATTCCATTAGTCAAATGGATGTTATTTCTACAAAAATCTGTCACATTGTTTTACCTCAATAAACCATGGATAACCAGAATACTTGAGTCAGCAGAAATCCTGCAGGAACCATCTTGTCACCAACCCACCACTGCATTAAACTACCACTGCAAAAAATTTAGAACTTCACTTTAAACATTGTAGCTGCACTAGCTCAGTATTCATAAGATTCTCCAGCAGATGAAGTAATTTGTTTGGTATCTCCAGATGTGCACCAAACAATTGGATTATCTCATGATAAAGAGGTTTGAGAGCCAGGGCTGAAAGCATCAGAAAGATTATATGGAGCCTGCTCAGCTGCAGAAGTATCTTCGTAGTCAAGCCATGTTCTCTCAAAGTTTACTACCAAGTCTCATATTCCTCAATCAATGAGTTCAGCCAAGTGAGCTGTAATTTAGCCTTCTCTTCAGGCTTCAGATTGGTTAGTCTGACAGACTAAAATTATTTTGTTTCTACTACTTCTAGATGGAAAAACTTGGAAGTCAGATAATTACTGAATATTAGATCTTGCAATCCTAGCCAAGGCAAATTCAAAAGGTAAGAGAAATTTTCACAGATGAACAAATGCCAACCAATCCAATGCTTATCTAAGTAGTCAAACACACTGAAAGCTTTGGTTGCTCTATTTCTCTACAAGGGGTTTTCTGGAATTTCACAGTTGACTTTCACCAGGTATTTTCTTGGCATTTTCACTCATGCCTTCAGAGCTCTGTGAAGTAATTTAAGGCTTTTTGTTTCTACAGGACAGAAAAATTACCGTTCCTCACTGGTTAATGAATAAAGCAAATAACACCTGTTTACTTTTGAAATATATCCTTTGAGATTTTTTCTTTCGCTGCATTCCTCTTTTATAAGATTGACATGAACAATTTCTGTTAACAACTGCAATTATTAACAATTTGGAATTTAGAGTCAAAAACTAAAAACACATTTAAGTTGATAAAAATATTAGAGGAAGCTAATTGTGAACCATCCTATCTTGTAATCCATATACTGGAATTCAACTACCCATTTTCAATGCATTCAATTCTTTTACTAGGTTGATTACATCTGTTTTCTTAAAGTAAACAATACTATGGGCTCCATCATTAAAACAATTAGCAGAACAGCTAACAGTTCAGATAGGAACAGGAGAGTACACAGGCAATCTGCACCAGACAGCCCATGATAACTGAAATCACTGCACTGTAAGAATTCACAATAGACATGGAGCTGGAACTGTAGGCTTCCTAATTTTGTAGGTGTAAATGAATGGCTGGAAGATTAAGCGGCAGAGTACAAAAGGCCTTTAAAATTCTGAACAAGAGTAATGACAACAGACTCCCAACTACTATCCAGTCTGAGTGTCACCGGGCCACTTCTTCCACAATAAGTCAAGTTGCTATCATAATAAAAATCTAGATACGCAGAGATATGGGGAAGTTCCATGAGGCAAAGTCAGCTAGGAGTAACGAGGCAGCAAAATTAAATACAGGAAATTTCTGTAGCTGTTTTAGGAAGTAAAATGAAAATGAATAATCTGAAGATTGCACAAGTTTAAAGGCACCAAGAATCTCATACTTCAGACTTTCACGCAATCAGAAGTGTAAGCAAGAAGGTTGTCATTTCATAGAAAGTATCACAGAAGATCTGGGTACAAGAAAGTATTCTTGAAGTAGGACCTGAAGGTCAGATTCATGGGGGAGGAAACAAAGTCTTTATAGTGAGAGACAGGATAAGAGTTCAATGCTCAGCAATTTTCTGTCATTTTTAAAAAATAGGAAACCGTCTCATAGAACTGTACATAGGATTAAATAAATGTGCAGATGAGTAGAAAAAGAATGGGACAGTTTCTGAAAAACAGGAGAACAATGAGGTTTCTTCGGATCCACAAGCACCTTCTGTCAGGGAAACTCTGAACACTTCTTCACCTTTACAGGGTAATAAATATGAAAAGTCCTCCTTTTTACTGCATACAAAACTCCTGGTAGCTACTATACATTGCATCACTGACTGTATCCTGCATTTGAGTCCAAAACTCCAAACTATTATGGTACTTAACTGGGAGAGCATCATCACTGTATATGAGAAAATGCTGCACATTATTATAAATGGGAAATAATCCATGTTCTTTACTGCTAAACTTGAGCACAAGCTTTTTTGTGAAAATAGCCCTGCTTACACTAAGTGTTTGATGCCCATTACCCTCTAGGCCATACTCTAATGCACTTAAGAGTAACAAAATACTTACTCGGTTTAGCCAATAGTCACCTGGGATTTTGTAACTTCTCCTGTTGGAAAATGCTATCCTGATAGATGGCACAATTTTAACATGAAGCACAGGGTACAGGAGATACATTTCAATAAAGTCACTGTATAAATTCATGGCACACAAGCACATGCTTCCAGAAAGACTGTTTTTGCACGTGAAGAGTACACACTAGTTGAGCCACTTACAGACATTAAGTTAATCCATGGCATTTAGATGGCAAAAATGTAGGAACTTGCTTGACTGAAGTCACTCCTATTTAAAGAAAAGGATGCTTCAAATTACCTTGAAGTTGATTCTGTAGCTTCTTTTTTTCAGGATCCTCTGATTCTCCTTCCCCATCACTGTCATTCCTGATTTGAAAACAAGGAAAAAAAAATTTGAAATACAGCAAGAGAGACCACTGTCTTAGGGTAAAAATCAGAATGCAAAAAGCAGAAAAAACACCAGGCTGAGGAATGAAAAAAACACTGAGATGCTTCCAGACCTCTGCAGGTTTACATGACTGTACTCCTGCTTTTGTACACTTTTCTGAAGTTTTTCTAAAATTTTTTTCCAATTCACCCTCCCTGTCTTTTCAACTTCCTCTTATGGGCCTGAGCCCTCTTAACACACTTGTAAAAGCTGTGAACCAGCCTTTAGGAAACAAAAGCCTCATATCCAGCAACACGGGAGCACTAAAATGGTTTATTTGTAGACACAGGGCACACATGTCAATCTGGATTTGCAACAGGACTCAGCCAATTCCATCGAGTACTGTAAAACTCTACACTCTCATCAGAGCAAAGGAAGCTGGAAATTAAAGAAGGAAAAAAGAGACTAAATAGTGAACAATTGGAGTGGAGGTCACAAAAACACATGTAGCCTCTGTGGTATTATCAATTCCTTCTAAAATAAACCACCAGGACACAGTACAGCTCACAAAATAAAACTTATGATTATTGTTATTTTTATTATGAGATGGAAGAGTGACGTTTTAGGAAACAAATTTAGCTATTCAGGACTGCTAAAAGGGCAGTTCCACCAGAAGGTATCATCCTGAACCTTTCCTCTCCTATAAAGGCAATAGCAAATGCAAAAGAGGCTGGGCTTGTTTGGGTGGCTGTGCTTGTTCAACTCTCTGATATGCAAAGTGAGAAACAAGTCTCATAAAAGGAAAGCAGCAGAGAGACCAGGCAGCAGCAAGACATTACAGTAATTCAGTCCATCTTACAGAACTTTACCCCACATAGAACTTTTCAACTCTTATCAAGTGTGAGACAGATCAAACTCAGTAATCATCAGTCTGAATTGATTTTCTAGTTAGGAAGTATTTAAATGCAGAAAAACTTTAAAGGTCACTGGGCTTATTGCCATTAAATCTAATAATCATTTGATTCAGCTGTTAGTCTGAAATAGCTTTCATTCTTCAGTGAATTTCCTATGCAAATGTTCATACATTTCAGTAAACAAGCACAGAAATGCCTGTGATGGTAATTCATGGTATTTTTCTTATCCCACTGTATTTCAGCATTAATAGTCATCTGAAGCATTTCAAAAACACTACTTAAAATGATCTTTGAATAGTTGAATTTTAGAATAACCGAGTTCAGGAAGTATTTTGCTTTACCTTCTCCAAAAACATACCCTTTTCCATCAGTAGGACCAGACTCTTTAACTGGTTTTGGTGCAGTTTTTTCTTTCTTTTTCAGATATTCTTTCAGCTTTTCTGCTCTGTCCAAGTATTCTGTACACTTCGCTCTAATGCTTTGTTTTGCTTTTTCACCCTGTGCTTCATCTAAGAGTTTGAAGAGAAACGATTCTTAGTTAATAGCAAAACACACGTGCATCAATCAGAAAACAAGACTAAATCTCTGTGTTCTTTATATCTTATCAATATAGCTCTCTGAGGGCTCCCCACATAACCAAAAACTTTAACTACTTTTTTTTCCACTGTACCATGGAAAGGAGTGACAGAAAGAATGTATCATGTAACAGAAATCGAATATACACCTGAGCACTGCCTTGGCTTAAAATCTGACTGTAAAGGATTAAGGACAGCGGCACTGGAAGCTTTTCTGTCAGCCTTTCAAGCTGCTAGACATTGCCTTAATAACTGATTTTCTAAAATAGCTCATCAAGAAGCTGCTTGTGCTAAGCAATTTTTATTGAGAAGCATACTTGATTTTTCCACTGCCTGCTAATTTAAAAAGATGGAAAAAACCCATTACATAAAACACCAGAAAGAATTAGATGTGTTTCAACAGCTCATAGTCACTATTACAGTATTTCAAATCAGCAATCAACATTTAATGTCAGGTTTATGTGTTAAGTTTCCAAAAGTATATTGGTATTGTTAAAAGAACAGAAAGTGATATTCTGAGAAAATCTACAGGATATAAATGGATAGGAAGTGATAAACACAAAATATCCTAATAATAAGGACGATAAAGAAAACAGTGATTTTTTTTCCGACCTTTAAGTGCACTTAGATTAGGGCTGTTACCTACATTAAGAAAGCCCATTGCTTGCATACAAATGCTGGACATGGCACAAAAAGTTACACAGAAGTGTGAAAAGCATAAAATAATGAGAATATGGAAACTGAAGAAAAGTTATAGCATACAAATCCATCTCACACATTTTCTTGGCCAAGATGAACAGCAAGACTATGACATTAAATAGCAAAAAATGCCAGTAGAGAAGCTGTAGAAAGGCAAGCTGCATGAGTTAAAAGGAGTAAAACCCACTCCATAGATACAGCAAAGACTTCATGCATAACATGGATTTCAGAACAACAGAAACACAGGGATCCCTGTACTTATTGTCACATTTCCTTGTGCAGTGGCCAGCTTGAAACATTGCTACAAAAGTCCAGAGCAGAGACAGAAAACAGCTGCCTCCTGTTTTAAAAAAGCCTAAAACAAAAAACAAGTAGAAAATAATCCAATTTCTTTCAAGAATGAAGCAAGCACACAACACAGTAAAGGCAAAAGCTGAAAAATATACAACCTCAGTCAAACTACAATTAGCAAGTATCAGCTGCTGATGAGAGTAAAAATTTAAATACTGATGTTAACATACGAGATTACTCTTGTGCAATCTGAGCTACTAAACTCTACTTAATCATCCAATACATTACACTTACATTTAATAACGTGGAGAAAATACTGCACAGCATGTTGGTACAGGCGGAAGGCTTCCTCATAGTTCCCTTCTTTATCTTCTTGTGCTGCCTTGCTAGCAAGGTCTATTGCTTTCTGTAACACAAACAAGCAAATAAATGCTGTGCAAGAGCAGTTTGCACTGCCAGAGAGAGTTAAAGCTGCTAGTCTCTTTATTGATGGCCAGTTTTCTTGCTCTTCAACATTTACCCCAGAAGTTGAAGGCAGTTGATTGTAAGCCTTAGGTGGTGTTTTGTATATGGCACAGTATTTCCATTCTTTCAAGAACAGTGATTTAACAAACTGCTGAAATCTACCAGCAAACAAGAAAGCATATATGACGAGAAAAAGTTTCTGTGTACTAAGCTGGAACTACTACTGCATTGTCTATGCAGTTTTCCTTACCAATCTCTTGCACTGATTATGGAAAGATCTGGAAATCCATTATAAGGTTTTGTTGTTCTTATCACAGACCTAGCCACTCTGAAGTAGGGCACAGATGTGGTGGTTAGGGACATGATTTAGTGGTGGACATGACAGTGTTGGGTTAATGGCTGGTCTCAATGTTAATGGTCTTTTCCAACCTTAGCTATTCTATAACTCTATGACTGATGACGTCAGTAAACCCGATAAACAATGAAGTCAATACAGGAAGTACTTGATTACAATCACTGAAACTGGTACTATCACTCTTCCAAGCCTAAGCTGGGAGACATCTTCAGGGACTAGTTGCTTGTTTTTCCTTAGAAGGATTTAGGTTCTTGATATCCAAGCAAGAAATTCTGATTACTGCTCCAGTGGCAGAAATACCACGCCCCCACCCCCCCAAAAAAAAAAAAAAAAAAGACAGAGAAGGTAGCCAAATTTTGAGCATCAAAAAGTTCTGTGAGAATTTATGAATGGATTTTTAATTTATTTGTTCAAATAGATCTGACTGTAATCTAAGCCACCATATTGCACACAGTGACCTGTGGATTTATTCCTATCATCACTATTCCGTTGTTCTTAAATGCTTATTACTTTTTATTACACTTCCCTCCTTGGAATGCCTATGCCAGTTCAGGACAATTAAAACTCTCAGTTTTAACCACTCCTTCATGTAAGTTAAAAAAAGGCAGTTGGTTAGCCAGAGTTAACCAACACTAACTAAATCTTCTATAACCCCTCATCTATTTTTTTCACATTCACTTTCTTTTTCTAAGCATTGTTAGTACACTCAGTATAATTAATGTCAGGGATCAAGCTAGAGAGTTTCAGCAAAGACTTTTCATTAAACATTCCAGTACAGATACTCTTGCCACTATCCAGACACTCTGTTGTGTTTCAGGCAAAACAAAGCCAGTAAACAACAATCATGAAAGAAGCAACAAAATATCTCATTCTGTTGCAAACAAATAAAGTGTACTCTACGGCTCTGTTGTGGAAAGCGTTGGAACACTGTAAGCATCTGTTTCTTTGGAACAGGATTTAGTCTTTCCTTTTTGGAGAAGCCCGGAGCCATCAAGCAGTTTCCCAGATACAAATGGGCAGCCCAGTCCTTGCAGCTCATTTTATGCTGGCTCCCTTAGGCCTCTTTGTGCACCGTTCAAGTCTACTAAAAGAGCAAAAATTAACCCCCAAAAGAAATTTCTTTCTTCTTGAAGTTCTTAAGTTCCTTCAGTGACTTAAATTGCCACGGGGCAGTCCAATGACTTCTAGATCCAGTACAACAAAGACAGTGATACATGTGACACTAAATCCAAAGAATAAATGGCAAAGATCACCTGCTAAAACAGAACTGTGAGAAAACAGGGCACGTTGCAGACCTGCTCCTCTGAAACAGAAGAAGTCTACATCACATAATGCCTGGTTTTGGAATACTCTGGTTTTGTAAACAGCCAAAGACTATTACTTGGCTATTAGATTCTCAGCTCTAATACTTCATTATATCAATTGCACCCTAGCCTGTTACTGTGAAGAGCACCACTGCCATCAAAGAGAAAATCATTATTAGAAAGTTGTATGAGCTAGAGCACAGATGATCAGCTCTATCCCTAAAGGCACAAACCGTGTTCATCAGGCCACGGTTTGATGAACATCACCCTCAGAAAGAATGTCAGCTTAAACAGGTGACATTCTCCTTATTCTAGACCCTGTAACATCTCCTCTAGTTTTGCCAGTATAAACATTACACTGTCAGGGTAAATATTGCATACAGAAATGACCATAGTTCAAACAGTCGAAGAGAAAAAGGGCTATTTTGAACACAGGTCACTTCTAGATCTGTTTTGCCAGCCAGCCACAGCTCCATTATACACCCCGACCGAGGCTTAATGCACAGAAAACAGAGCAGGAAAGGGCTTCCCACAGCCAGCAACCTCAGAGGGAACACAAGCCAAGCTATGTGTGCAGACCACAGGAGGCAACAGCGCTTCCCAGGCAGGCACCAGGCCCCGCTGCCCCGCAGGGACTCCCATCCCCAGGGGCTCAGGGACTCCCCTTCCCAGAGGGGTCTAGGGATCCCTTTCCCAGAGGGGCTCAGGGACACTCCCCCCAGGGGCTCAGGGATCCCTTCCCAGAGGGGCTCAGGGACCCCATCCCCAAATGCTCAGAGCCCGGTGCCGACGGGGGGTGGCCCCGCGGGCTCTGCCGCGCCCAGTCCCCCCCACACCCCCTTGGGCTGCGGCTGCCCGCGGCTCTCCCGACAGCGAGCAGGAAGCGTTCGCTCTCCCTGTCCCGCCCTCCCGCCCGCAGGACACCCCCGGGGCCAGGGGACGCCCCAGGCCCAGCACACACCCCAGGCCCTGAACAACGCCCGGGCCCAGAACACCCCTCGGCCCAGGGGACACCCGACCCAGGAGACACCCAGCCCAGGGCACACCCCCCGGGTCCAACATAGTCCCCGGCCCAAGGGACACCCCCGGGCCCAAAACACCCCCCGGGCCCAGCACACCCCCCAGCCCAGGGGATACCCCCGGTTCAAGGAACTCCCCGACACAGGGGCCACTCCCGCTCGCCGCCCCGCCCGGGCAGGGCCGGCGCCGCTCTACCTGCAGGTTGCCGGCGTTGCCCGCCATGGCGCGGCGGAGGGGGAAGGCAGCGAGGAGGAGGCCGGAGCAGGAGGGCGGGCCCGCCCCGGCACCGGGATCAGCACCGGGACCCCGAACCGCGGCCTCGGCCGCCCCTTCCGCACCGCGGGCCTGACCGAGCCGCTTCCGCTTCCGGGCGCGCCCCGAGTGGCGTCAGCGCCGCGTCAGGGCCGGGCCGGGCCCTGGGACCGCCCTGAGACCCGCTGCGGGCGGAGGGCTGAGCTGTGCCCCTTCCCCTGCACCCCGTCCCTGAGCTGCACTCCCTGAGCTGCACCCCCTGAACTGCACCCCTTGACCTGCACCCCTTGACCTGCACCCCGTCCCTGAGCTGCACTCCCTGAGCTGCACCCCTTGACCTGCACCCCTTGACCTGCACCCTGTCCCTGAGCTGCACCCCCTGAGCTGTACCCTGTCCCTGACCTGCACCGTGTCCCTGAACTGCACCCTCTGAACTGCACCCTGTCCCTGACCTGCACCCCCAAGTGCCTGGGACATGGAAACAGCGGGGCTGGTGGCACCCGGGACACCCCAGGCAGGGTCACCCCAGGCAGGTGACACAGGAGGTCATCCAGGTGCATTTGGAGTGTCTCCGGAGGGGGAGACGCCACAGCCTCCCCGGGCAGCCTGTTCCAGTGCTCTGCCACTGTCCGTGTAAAGAATTCTTCCTCACAGTGAGGTGGAACTTCTAGTTTTAGTTTATGGATATTGTTCCAGTGCTCTGCCACCCTCAGTGTAAAGAATTCTTCCCTCACGCTGAGGTGGAACTTCTTGTGTTTTAGTTTATGGACATTGCTCCTGGTCCTGTCACTGGACACCCCTGGAAAGAGCCCGGCACCACCTTCTTGGCACCTGCCTTTGAGATATTTATATGCATTAATGGGATCCCCTCTAAGTCTTCTCTTTTCCAGACTAAACAGGCCCAGCCCTGTTTAATCCCTCCTGACACAGCCATCAGCCATCAAGTGTCACTTGCCTGTGGGTCACTAATGAAGCTCAGGTGACAGGTGATGCTCAAAGTGTGGAGAGGAAGTGACTCAACATGCAACCAAATTCCAAACCTGTTCTGTAAAGCCAGCTTGCTGTATGGATACAGATGTCTGCTGAATTAGTGCCCTGTGGTACCTAAATTCCTTTAGGGCAAAAACAAAATAAAGGAATATTTGGGAAACTTCACTAGATAATAGACCCCATTCTTCCAGCTACCTCCAAGTAACCACAGTGTGAGTTTGACTTAATGATTGCAGTGGCACTTTTTTGATTTTGTTTTGTAATAAAACAGTTCACTGAACCTTTTTGATACTGTTAGTAGGCTGCCTGTTTTAGGCAGAGGGAAAAAGGTATATCCATGACCCCCATCTACCAGGTCATGTAAATATTTTCCTCAAGTATTTCGGTAAGTGTCCTCATGTATTGAGGATGCTTGGCTGATTTTTAGACGTGTTCAGCAGTAACTGTTCTTGGCTTAACTACAAACATGTAAAGACATGATGTAGGAAAGATTAAGTCATGTAATCAGGCTTTGGAAAATGAGATGGTAAAGGGAGTTAGCCCCCAAAGACAACTGAAATTGGCCAAAGTGAAGGGAGAGCTGTTGATTTCTAAAGGAACCTTACGGCTGTGTGGTCATCAGGGTTCCAGCATAGCATCCAGGGTGGGAAGTGCTCAAGGAAACTCTGTAGGTTAAATCACTGATACCAATTATTTTTCTTATTTCACCTTCAAAGGATGAGGCAATCCCATCCCTTTTACTCTTTCACAGTTGATTATGTCCCTGGGCTGCTTTTAACCTCCTTTTTATTTAAAATACACTACTTCCTTGGGGATGTAATTTCCCTTTTGGCTTTACCTTCTCATTCTTATTAATGTAACAGGGTATTCTCAGATATGTTCCTGATGCTCATATTTCTGGCTGTGTCCTCTGTACCTGTGATTTTTAATTCTGTAATGTTATATTTAGCTTTTAGACCTAGCTCTACAACAATAAGTATGTCACAAGTGTGTAAGTAAGTAAATGCCTCCCCAGGCACACTGAACTGGCTTCTGAAACTCCAGAAAATGCAACAATGTGATTAAAAAAAATATCAGAAAAGGCACAGCTGTCATTACAGATAACAGGCTAAATTTTGCACTCCTTATTTAAGTCTTACTCATACAGTATTCCTGCTATAATTTGACTTTGCATCTCATTTTGCCTGAGGAAAGACTGAATGAATGCTGAGTAATGACATGAAGATTATTTCCTGAGAAGCTAATGAAGTGTCACATCAAGGGTGTTTCTTCAGTTTGAGGGACAAGTATAGTTACATTATCTAATACTTCCCAGTGCTGAAGTTCCTGTGTTACCATATTCTAAGAATTCATGTCATCATGATTGTGTACAACGAAGTGTAATGAAAATAGAACATATTAAAAATGTTAATATGGGTACCTCTTGGTCTCAGCTAAGTCCATCTCATCATTGCCTGGGGCATTGTTGCTCACATTGCTAGGGCTTTAGGTGGCAGAGGCATGGACAGTCTCTGGTGTTTCCTAAGGCTGAGTAAGCTGTTGTGGAGAATGCTTCCTGCTACCATATCATGGTATGGAAGGATGGAGTCCACCCTGCATGGTGCCTGAACACCTTGGGCCAAGAATAGATGGATACATCAATAGAACAAGACATGTCTACAGCACAGCCAGGCTTCATATCTGTGATTCCCCTCTGCTACTTGCAGCTGACAGAGATGACTAATGTCATTATCAGAGTGAGACTGGTATTAACTGGATGACCTGAGAGACATGCAGTTATGGGAAATCGCTGCCTTTGAGAGCTTAACACTGCAGACAGAAAAGGTAGGAAGATATAGCCTCTAGTTTTTATTTTTTTACCTGATGAAATGATGCTGAAAGATCAGTCTGAATCCCATTCCATAACCTTGATCCAATTTGGTGTACACACAATGAGCTCATGCACCCAGGACTGGCCATGAACTTGCAGTACAGCTGTGTCCCCTTCTCTGCACTGGGAAACATCCTGGGCCAAAAAGCAGGAGCACTGCTCTTCTAAGAGTTTCAAGCCCCCAGCTGTCCTTGGGAACCTGTCTGCCTGTAATGCAGCGCCTGTGGGAGTACTGCTGCCATGGTATTCCCAGGTGGATGCTGCCATACCTAACCACTTCTAATAGCACTGAAACCACACCAGCATTGTGGACAAGTGTCCTAAGAGCTTGTATTCCTAATGCACTTCAGGCTCTGGGTGCAGAGAGGGTATTATGCAGCTATGGAGCCCAGGAGGAAAAGAATTAAAACTGCATTCATGACCAGAAAGACTGAAGACAAAATAAAGCCATGTTATGTCTGTGGTGCCAGAGACAAGAGGGAGCTTCAGGCAAGACTTGAAGCACTGGATTTTGAAAAGTGCGTGCTCCTCAGACTCTATCCCATCCCATAGGTCTGAGGTGGATGGTGGCAATATATTTCCTGCCATAGTACTGTAATGGGTCTGGTTGTGCCTCTCCGGAGGAGGAAAACTTAAATTTGTAACTTTTGAGCTAAAGTCTTCAGATTTCTTTGTTATGTTAATTTCCACTCTGCTTCTGGTTTAATTTTCAAACTTGGAAGATCAAAAGATGTAAATGCTTGAAAGCATACTATGATTTTGAATCAGGTGTGTGTGTGTACAGAATGTGTTGCCTTCTGAACTGGGTTTATTTTAGGTAATGGAATGACTCCAGATCTATACTCCTGTACTTCACAGTGAGATTAATCTGGCACATCAGGAAAAGAGCCTAAGAAAATGGTTACATATACAAAAATGTATAACTGAGGACACATTTTTAAACTGTTCAGTTGGTCTTTTGACAAAACACAGAAATAAAAATGTAGCTTATTTTCTTAAATTGTGAAATATAAAGTCCACTATTACTATGTTTTCTGAACATTTAGCATAGTGAATTTCAGGAGGTTTTTTACATGAGTAACATGAGTACCAGCAGAAATTGTTACCAGCAGAATAAAAATGAAATCTGAAACAGTATTTTTCTTAGCTTTGCATGTGTTGTCTTCAAGGGCAATATTTGCCCTCTACAAGCTCCGTCTGGGGATTTCCAAGTCTTTTCTCACCTTGAACGCACCAGGCAGGGACACTCATATGGGCATTCTGGACAGAAGCCAAGGGCAAACGTTTCACCTTGGTCTTTTCTGCATAGCATTTCGTATGTCAGGTTTTGCTAACTCATTGAGGTTGAATGGAATAAAATCTCTTTGATGGTGACTTTTTGTATAGTCAAGCAGATGTGGCTTCAGGCCTGTATTGGTTGACTCATTTTCATTTAAAATATACAATTTTGCTGGCTGGAAACTGCCAGCTCTTTTACCCATATATAAATTCAGGGATTTTGTGCTATGCATTGTTGAGTTTGGTGAAGCAGCATTTATCTTTGAAATGCTTTCATGCTCACAGCACTTAGCAGCCTTATATAGCCCTACTCACCTCAGAGATTTTATTGTTAAAAAATTAGAAACTGTTCCCCAGCCAATGTTTCTTTGAGTTTGGAAAGCTTCAGGTTTGGACTGTGCACTTTGGATTGCTTTAAGCTGCCTTCATTTAAAATTTTGATGACCTGTAGAAACTTTAGAACAACTCCTAAGGATATTGTAGATGCTCTCATCACCTTGGAGTCTTCTTTAACCAATGCCAGATTTTTCAAAAATATATGCTGTAATCCAAAAAGAAATCATGAGACTCATAAAATTGGTAGATCAGGTTCTACAGCCTGTGTTATGCAAGGATTCAAGGCAGCTGGTTGTCACAGCATGTGTCTCACTGTCTTAAAATACACAAATCTGTGAGTTGACCCAGATTTTCTTTCTGGGAATCTGGTCTCCAGTGCAGTAGAAACCTTGTAGTGTTTACTGTTGCCAGATTCCAGAAATCTAAATTGTGTTAGACAATGAGAAGCATGAAAGTAGTTCTGCTCCAGTAGGTACTTTTAGAAGTATTACCTGACTCCTCTAAACAAATGACAGGGGAATAACTTTTGCCATTTCAATATACAGCAGAATAATTGAACGTGGTTGTTGCAAAACAGAGTTGCCTGCATGAGTAAGTTTTAAAACTGAGTGGTTGCCCCTGATGCTTCCAGGAGACTTTATTCTCATGCTAAATCCAAAGTGGCTTTTGCCTTTGTGACTGTAGAGAGCAGTGTTTCCAACATTACTGTATGGCTTGTAGTCTGAATGACTAAGGTGATAAAGGGGAATGGAGCTGGTCTGGGACTAGACTAGCTGTGTAGCTACTGCAGTGCAGCCTGCACTAGATTTCTGGGCTAGTATTTCCCTACTGGATCCCTCTTTATTAAACCCTAATCCTTTTAATTAGGTCTTGTATGGAAAGGAGCACAAACTGGGTGGAGAAGTCATCTAACTTTCTCTTGATCCAAGCCACTCTTAGCAGAGTAATTTTCATTTTAAGCAGGAAGCTCTTTGAACCAAGCTATTAGTCTGCTATAAGTTTTCTGTAATGCTTCCATATGTACAATGCCTTTTCCACACCTTTCAATACAATTTTCCCTAACAAGCCTCTTGCCCTATTTTACCCCAAACCCATTGAAGTCAGTGGCCACATTTGCAGGGGGCTTTGAATGTTGACCTTATATAGACAGAAGGATAAGTATTTGCATTACCATAAGTAATTACATCTTACCTTATTACAACGTAATGTCCTACTTCTGTTATATAAACGTTAATGTTATTGTGTTGGTAAGTTTATTAGCTTATTGTAATATACATGCAGTGTCCTCTGAAGTTTCTCCATAGAGCTTAGTGGGACCATTCGATCTCAGAACTGAAGAAAACAACTTCTCAGTGGCTTACCTATTGCCTGGGTAAACATAACTGGGAAATTAAAAAGGAAAAATTCTATTATTAAGTCCTAGAACATTCTTTTGTAAAATATAAAATCATGTCTCACGGTTTACAACTTTTTTATACTTTCCCTATTATGGGCTAATATAAAATTCTTTTCTATGTGTTTTGTGATGCAGGTGGTCCTGGGGTAATAGTAATAAGTGCTGAATAAACTGCTGAGTATGGGAATAGCTCCCTGGCTCTCGTGACCACTAATCAGTTTACATTCACTGGGGGTTTGGACCATTATTTGTAGATTCTAATACTGGAAATCAAGATATGTTTGCAGGTATAACTTCTGTAATTTACTGATCATACAGACAATGTGCAGGGTGTGTTCCTTGAAGAAGTGCACAAGAATACACACTATGGTGTAGTTGCCTTTGACCTGGAGAAGCAAGAATTAACATGTTAATCCCTCATCTTAGCTGCATTCAGGGGTAAACAAAGTCCTTCATCCTACCCTGAAAACACACAAGAGGGAAAAAATTCATCCTGTGAAGGCACGCTCATTTCCAGGGAAACATTCAGCAAATACTGATTCGAAGCTTTTATTTTCCTTTAATATACATATATTCAGGCTGTGAAACTGCACTAAGCAAGCCTGGGAAAGTGTGTGCCTTCTCCCACGTTAATTACACAGACACTTAACTACTTGGATTACAGAAGAAAGTGACTCATCTACAGATGACAATGGATGAAAATAAGAGGGGAAAAAATCCCCTAATTCTTAAACACCCTTGCTCTAGACATGATAAGGAGGCACTTGAGGGAGTAATACAAACACAGAGCTGGAAGAGTCCAGGTCTGCTCTGGTTAGCAGTGAAGGTCATGTAATCCCTTCCGGAATCTGCTGAAGCTCTGAACTGAAACTAGTTTGGTGTCCAAAGGAGGGAGCTGCTTGGTTCCTTTATTCCTCCTGGGAAAGGTACTTCTGCTAATTTATGGTATATCAGTGTGATCTCTCTCTTTAGAGTTTCCACAATGATCGAGTCACAGGAGCAATCCTATCCTCATACAAATTTTATTTTGCTATTTGAAGGCAGATAATTCTAAAATTGCTCCTATGCTCAGTCTGGAACTTACTGATGGTATATTATGCTGCCAATAATTCACTAGCTGGGGTCTTCCACAAGCATACATATGTAGGGGAAGCATACATACTAACAGCACTCCTGTGGTAAGGTGTTTTCAATAAGGTGAATCAATCCATCTAAATAATACTAGAGAGTGGCACTTCAAACATTTGAAAATATCAGCGAACGGAAAAACAATTACCGAGGAAACATGACAAATGTGAGTGTGTTTGCATTTTTTTAGGGCAGGTGATTTTGTACCACAGTTCCAGCCTGGCAAAGGAGGCTGATGCAGTAACTATGGGCATCAGTGACAAAGGAAAAAGACTATTGTCTGTGTGCCCATGGGATGGCATCCTGAACCAGCAGTGCACCCAGGGATGTGTTCAAAGTTGGGGTTTTTCCATGGAAGGAGTGGATCACAGGTGCTTTAGTGAGAAGTAATTAATCCAGAGCACTGTCTCTCTGCTTTTGCTTCAGAGAAGTTGATCTTAGTCTTTCTACAGTGAGAAACAGACAAAGTTGCAGAATAATGTTTCAGTGTTTTTAGTCTGGTTTACATACATGAATTTCCCCTTGTATTTTGAATTCCTAGTTATATTGCGAGGCTATTTTCACAGGTTCCTCCAAGTATTCAGTCAAATCTATGTCTTTATTAAGCTGATTTATTTGTATTGCACTAAGCATTATGCCTCGTGCTAAGTGTTGGGAACACCTTTAGGGAAAATAGTTAGATCCTCAACAACCTGATTCCAGCACATTGGATCATTCATTTCCCATTCAGCAGATCAAAGGCTTTGTTCTTGCTGAAATCTGTCAGCTGTTTGTTTGCCTATTTCGCTTTTTTCCTCAATGAAACATATACTCGAGTCCAGAAGAACCTCACTAAAAAAACCCAAAACCACAAAAGTGAGTATATGTAAGTACGAGAAATTAGTTTCCTGTCTGTTGTTAGAAGTAGTCACTGGTGAGTAATACTTCTACGTCAGCAGACATATCTGAAGAAAACTCTATTGCTACCATACATTTTGGATCAGTGTGTTGCTATGTGACACCGCCCTTTACAAGTATTCATGCAGATGCCTTGGGAGAAAAAAAAAAGAGAGAAACTTGTTACTGTTCGGTTTGTGTCTCTCTCAATGGAACTGTAGAATAATGCTTTGTTATTGTAAATGTTATCTTAATTTCAATGTGATCTTTGCTAGCATTTCTTATGAAATGCAAAGTATTTTGGCTATGGCTTATTCCTATTGCTAAATAATAATCTAGACCCTTACTCTGTGAAAAATATGAAAAGCTCTGCTGTGTATACCTGTTTACAGACACTTTGGTCTTTCTTACCCTTTGAATATTTTTGATTGTGTTGAAGTTGTAGGTCAGTCACTAAATCAAAATAAAAATGTACAAATGACCTACTGTCTCTGGTTTTCTTGCAGGATTGAAAGCTTATTGTGAAAGCTGCAAGTCAATTAGAAGTCTTTCATGACTGACAGCATAGCAAGAACACACGAGTTTTGTTCTATTAATTATTCAGTCCCACGAGTAGATGATTTCCCATGTGATCTCTTAAACATGCCAGCATTAGTTGCAATCAGACATGCACTGAGAATTAGTGAGTTCGGGGGAAACAAAAATAAAGACTGCAGTGGACACTGTGAGCCTCTGAAATAATTGAAATAGTTCTTCATGATGTATTGAGGAGCAAGAATATTCTCCCCCACCAAAATTATATCCCTCAAAGAGTGGAGAGAAGGCAGTTGATTTTTTTCCTTTCCAGCAGCATGTAGAAACAACATTCCTAGGAGGGACTGGCAGGGAGAGCCAGGGGAATGAGGACTGGGAGCAGGCTGAGTAACAGGAGAGTCACCTGGAGGATTAAATCCCTTCTGCAACGAATTGTGTCTGGCATGCCAGTTCAGAGATGGAGACACACAAATGTAAGTGCTGGATGCAGCATCCAGCAATGCCTTTGAATTTTTCTTCAAGCTGTTGAAGACCTGGAAGAGTGAGGACAGTAACCCAGTTATTACTTTGCCAGTAGACTGTAACTTGTCTGTGTTAAGAGGCCTCATACTTTAAGATTCAAAGTGTTCCATGTCACACACCCATTGTTTCTACTTTATTTATTTACCTTATTTTCTGAGGTAATATCGCAGTAGAAGGTGTCCGACTCACAGGGGAGTTAAAAATAGTATTGATTTTTTGATAAGGAAAAATCCTCTTATAGGTTCTAATTTGTTTTTTAATGTGATGCTAGAAATGCAGGTCATAATAGGTGTGTGTTGAAAATACACACCTATTATGAATCTTGTTCAGATTCAACTGCACAAGACTAATTTAATGAAAGGTAAATGCAGGAGACGGGGAAGCTGATGCAAGTAGTTGTCATTTAATTAGACTGAGAAAGAGTGTTCTGTTCAGGGGAAGAAGAGCTTCACTTCTTGTCCTGTACAAACCTCCACTACCTAAGATTAAGCATCTTCTACTTTTCCAGTTAACATTTTTTGCTTTTCCACATCTTCCTTGTCAGGCTGTAAGTAAGACCAATTTATAAGCCAGCAATTCCCATAAATCCAAATAAACAGCTAGCAGGAAGTCACAGCTATTTTAACACTACCTCCAAAAGCAGATGAGCCCAAATTATCCCTTCTTAGGGGAAGCAAACTGCCCTCTGAGCCATTCAGTTACAAGTGCCAGTGTGGATGCCTTCACCTGAAGCATTGCAATTGCAGCAGTAATTACTAGTTTTATGGCACAATGATCAGAAATAAATAATTTCTCAGTATTAACCAGGTCAGACTGAAGGATTCTGTGCTGCTATACAGGGCCACACCTCAGCTATCATAGGGCAGTTATCTAGTGAAGCAGAAGTGATGGTTACACACCTCCAGCTTGGCAATGTAGAGTCCTTTCCCTTTTCCACTGTCCTGCCTTTTGAGGCACATACTTATATCTGTATTTCCCACTTATCACTAGCAAGAAAATGGATCTGGTGAGTTGTGCTCTCTCTGTTAGGGGTGTCTGGCTGTTGTTCACCTCCCTGCAGCTTATCCAGAAGCTCCTGAGCCACTTCACAGTGACAGTACTTGTTAGACCTGGGTTGGAAGGAGGATTTACTCCTGCAGAGATGGCAATGTTTGGTTTTAGATTATCTGCAGACATCTGAGAAGAGTCTGGCAGCCAACATTATTGTGTATTTTCATAAACATTTCTCTTACAGAACTCTTAATTAGGTACATAACAGTGATGGCCCAGATAGCACAGTTTAGCCAGCTGGCCTGTATCTTATTTTAATTGTTTAAACAATCCACACCCTGTCTTTGTTATGAATTCACTTATGGCAATGGACACAAATTTTAAATTCGCTGTCTGGCAACGATTGAAGGTGAACTCCACCTGAATCTCAACTGAAAGAAAAACATTATTTCCTTTGGGTAATAAAAGCTTCAGAGCCTTTTGGAAGGAAACGGGTAGGACCTGATCAGGATGCTAAGGTGTGACATGATTTTATGCTCAAAGCAATACAGAAATATGTCATTCCAGAAGGAGATAACATCTCCACAGTTCCCAGTCACCAAGGAAGTACATCCTTCAGCGTCCTACCCCTTTCATTTGGGCAGCTGACCACACCAGCACTGCAGACCTGAATGCAAATTCAATTATCTTGTTTATAACTTTTGTAGTCTGGAAGCATGCAGGGCCACCTGGGGTTACTGAGGTGTGAACCTGAACTGTGGCTCTATCGTGCTGTGTTGTTTCCTCATGGAGACTGAAGTGTAGCCATGGCTTTCCAGGGTGTACTTACTGGTGTTGTCTGCAGTGGGTGAAGTGCATGCCTAGCCAGGGAATTGTGTGAGGCAGGAGTGGCACAGCTCTTCCTTGGTAAGGACTGCAGACACCTTTCAATTTACAGAAAATAGACATGGTGGGCTGCACCATCACCTCTCCCTCTCACTTTTGTTTCCCACCCTGTCATGTTGATCAGTGGTAATGCGGGCTGTATGACATGAACCTGGCGGTCCCCATTCTGGAGGTGAAGGGATGGGACTTTCTGTTCCCCTCCCAACTCTGGGGACAGCTAGCAGAGGACCTGTCTGCTAATGAGAGAGAGCTCTTGCTTTACATCAACAAGAAGGACCGAGGTTTTTCCTGGAGCGTTAACTTCAATTTGGCCTTGGGCTTTTAAGGCAGCCAAACACACACATATGCCTCTTAGACAGAGTTAATATACTGTCTTAATGCATATACAGATGCAAAGTGCCCAACCGCATACTCCTACGGGTTTTTGTTGTCCTCCCTGGTTTCTTTTTCACAATTACAATTTTTCTGCAAATAGTGGCAGTCCTAGTGTTGTTTAGAGTACTGATTTGGTTCAGAAGGTCCCTTCATTGCTCTTCTACTCCTGCGTTCTCTCCTTCATAGTCTTCGTTCATTCTTGCCTGGTGCCTTTTGTACTGCTCTTGCTGAAGGCAACACACAAAGCTGCTCTTTCCTGCCAGAGCTTGTTGTTGTCTTCACTGACTGGGCAGGCAAAGACAACTCTGGTGTGAATCATTTTGCTCCTTCAATGTAGGAGTTGCCATGAAGAATGATTAAGAGAGGGGAAAAAAAAGCGAGAGTGAGAGGGAGTGTGTTATGTGTGCACAGACTGAGGTTGGGAAAGTGGGAGTGGTGTCAATGAGTAGGCAAGTAACAGAGTCTTCTGCTCAGCAAGGTTTCAGCACAGGCAGCTAGTTCTTCGTGCTGTACTCATTTCATTGATTCGTTTGCCAGGATTACAGCCTTGCAAAGTAAGTACAGACTTTTTCTTCCTCTGATACTTTAATTTATGCCTAACTAATAGTTAACAAATCTTGGCTGTGAAACATGGTTGTATAGAAGGAGTGGGATAAGGAAATTTGTACAGAAAGGTAGATATTATGTGGAATTAAAGAAGCTTTTTTGGCCTTCGCAAACTACAGTGTTTTGATTTAATTCCAAAATTGCTGCACTTGTTATGCCATATTTCTGTCCCTTGGAAAAGATTCATTGGAAGCGGTGAATAGGATCTGGCAGGTGAGACAGCAAGGGCATTAGGAATTATTAAAATGTGGTGATTTATTGCAAATGGCTTTCCCCATATCAGAAAAAACAAGTTGTGCATGATGCCATGAAAATGCTCCATGTGCCAAAGTAGGATTTGGGCTGTTTTGTAAGTCTCTGTTACAGAGGAATATTCCTCTCATTTTCTGCAGAGGTGTGTACGCTCTGCTCTGTTTGCTCTGAGTTATTAACCAAGTGACTAATCTGCACTTGTTTAAAGCAAAGGACAGGAACTTACACCTACTAATTAAAAATTTATTTTCAGTGTGACCATTTAGTTTGAAGGGCTCACTGGCTATTGAAGTACAACAAAGCATATTGTAGTGGCTTGTTTCCCTTTCCTTCCTGGAGTGACTTTCCCTGCTATATCGCTGATAGTGCTCTATCCTCAGCTGTACAAGGCACTCTGGTCCCAGATCAGTCTCATGTCTTGCATTCCTCAATGTCTGTTCAGAGGAAATTGTGTCCTTGTTTTTCAGTCAGGTAGTTTGCCAGATGGAGAGTTGTCATTTCTGTAGAAGAAAAGGCTCACAGAAATCTTTTATCTCCTTTATATTTTGTATTTGTTGAGTGAGAGCTGAAGCGGGGTCACGTTAAACACTTGATCTAGTTTCAATATTAATGCCTCACTTGTGAAATGTGTGTGGGTTGTTTCATATAATTTATCCTCCTGGAGGAAATTTGTTTGAACTGGAGAGACTACAGCGTTGGCACTCACAACTCCTGAGATAGAAACCCAATACAACCCCCAGAACTGGATGGCCAGCAATGTCTCTGCTTTATCTGCCACAGGTGTCTTCTCCTGGAATGACTGCTTAACCGAGACAAGGATAAAATAAATGCTTGTTCAGCTTTATTGGATTATTCCTACCATGCAGCTAACCTGACTTGTCTGACATTTCCACACAGACGTTGCTATTCTTGTAATTATATTTTTAAATGATAAGCTATACTTAGCTTTTCCCTTAGTAAGCAGATAGTAAACAAAGCCTCTCTGTTGGGTTTCTTTGGGGGGTGTGTGGTGTGTTTGTTGTTGCATGTCAGAGTGACTAAGCAAAAATGGTGTCTTATACCAATAAACAATTTTAAATCGAGTTTTTCTAAATTAGTTCAGTAGCCCTTCGGCTCCCTTATGTATCTGAAGGTGTTTCTTTAACACTGTGACAGTCACAGCTTTAAGCAAATCTGGGTGGATCACAAGCTCCCTGTGCTTAGAAGATGCCCCAGTGCCGTGGGCCTCTCTGGAAATGCTGACGTACTGATTTCCTGAGAAAGCAGGGACTCAGCAAGAATCCATGCAGCAGGCATTTTTAAAATTTAATTTTCAACTTTTTGACTCCTCCCTGTTTTGAGGGTTCCCTGTGATTACTGACTCAGGAGCTACGTCTGATTTCTGAGACAGCTGCTGGGCAGCTAATGGGCTTTCCTTGTATTGGGAGCCTCAACCCTTCTCAGTTGTTTGGAACTGGCTTTACTGGACTTGCAAGGCTTGCAATGCTCAAGGCTTGAGAGATATTTAAGATTTTGTGTTATTTAATACTGTAAATTCTTTTCAGTAATATAAATGTCATGAGCTCTTAAATATCATACATCATTAATAAATGGAAAATAAAAAACCGAGTGACCAGTTGAAAAAGATGGTGGAATAGAAATTATTCTTTGCTGTCCAGCCCATCACTCAAAGTTAAGAGTGCCAGTGAGATTTTTTCCCAACAAAATACCATGAATGGTTCTTATTTCAATAGTAACACTCAAAAGAAACAAACTAGGATGGAGAGCTTTGCCACTAGCAGGAACAGTTTCACTCTGCACGAAAGAAGCTTTGAGAGTATCAGCAGTCAATGGATGAACAAAGATAAATAAAAGGTTCACCACAAAATGCCTCCTGTTTTTCTCACTGAAAAGCAGCATTGAGACTTCATAAAAAATGATCCATGAATAGTATCAGAGTGACTGATGAAGTCAGAAGAGTTTTGAAGCCATGGTACAGCTTTTAACTGGCATAAGGAAGGAGAGTTTAATTAAATTATGTAAAACTTCCTATTTTATTTTCATACTCTAAACCTCTTGCAACTCAAGGAGGTGAAACACAGATAGCACATCCATCTCTTAAAGTCAATATTAAGTCAGAAATGAGCAAGAGGTATTTTTAAGTGTTATGATTGCATATTGATTTTAGCCTGTAAGGAAGATCCAGATACCTAAGTAGATTAGTATCATGCCAGCCACCACTAAATAATGATATTCTACCCCATTAACAAGTAAGTTTTTTCAGGTGCACTGCATGCCTCATATAAGATTCGTGGTATTGTTTGTCTTTTTGAGGGTGGTAGATGTTTACTGAATGACACATTCTTGGTTTCTTGGGTAATATTACACCAACTACTCAGTAAGAAATAGCTGGAAAGTTGGTGCTTACCCCAGATCTTAAAATTTTAGTTTGAGGGTGGGGGAATGCTGGGGTGGGGCAGAAAGGTTGAGAAGGAGACAAAGTATACGAATGTATTGTGTGTTCATGTCAGAATGGTTAATGGTGAAGATAAGGTAGGTAGCCTATGCAAGGGAGTTTATTTAAGACATGCACAGGCACAAAGGGGCACGTCTGTGATGAGCAATTGCAGGGAGGCATTTTAAAGAATGATTTCACATTTGCTTCTTTGCCCCTATTGTTTCAAGTAACTCCTTCATCAGCAATCTTAGTCTTTCAAACTTGCTTTAACTGTCTTTTGCCACTGGCCTGCCTAAAGCTCTCCTGCTTTAAGGTGTGTGCTGAGCCCATGGTTGCTGGCAAGCTTGACTTTTCTGGTAATTAGTTGCTTTCATGCCTGAGAAATTGTGTCTACGTAAACAAGGTAGATGGCTGCAGTGCTAGGCTGGCACTTAGTTCTCTCTTTACACCCATAAGATCCCTGAGACGTGTTTCCTGAACCACATTCTGACATCAGCTCGATGCCTGCTGATGCTGTAAAATGGACTCTCACGTCTCTCTCTCTTTACCAAGCAGCTGCTGGGCACTGCAAGATGGACAAGTCCAGCCAAACCCATTCTGAATTCAGGGTTCTGGCAAAATGTCTGCATGTTGCAAAGCATACTTCTCTCTATTTTTTTTTGTGAGGATAAGTTTCTTCAGTGAAATATGTTCACTGTTTGCCCTCTTGAAGACCAAATCTTTTTTTATTTTTCTTTTCCCCAGTGGGAGGGGATTTGTTACCAAACAGTTTGTTGCTAATACCAACAGTCAGAACATTTTGCAAGAGTGCAGGGCTGGTTAGGTGTGCTTTTCAAACACTAACTTTAAAAGCCTTGGTTTTGTGCCAGTATACTTTTTTTAACTTGATTAAATTGTGCAGTGCATTTCACTAATCTTTTATACTTCATCTTTTAGCCCAAAACAAACTAGTTGTCAAATAAAACAATTGCCTTACCAAACAGATCCAAGAACATGTATAAGTTAATTAAAATAAAAATAAGGACATTTATTTTGTAAAAGACCTTCTGTAGTCAAACAGGTCTTACAAGTAAAAGTGTTTTCTCTGCCGTGTTGCAGGCAAATTATGCAGCCATTATATTACACCTATAAAAATGTATAACTACCATAGATTATTAGGAAGTCATTCACTACTGTCAACTCCACAGCTGCTCAACAGTGTCTCTGTATGATGGTGTCAGATGTTCAGCCACATTTGGGTAGCATGACACATGCACTCAAAGAGGAGATTGTTCTAATTCAAAATGCCTCTCCAAGCCAAGATGAGAGTGAATGGTCAAGAAAGGCACCTTGCTGGAGACAGTTCCTTGCATCCTCTTCCCCTTTTTTGTGTTCTGAAATAGGTAAATAAATGTTTGAGGCCGCACTATTAAGGAGTCAATTATTAGACACAAATCCGTGTCCTGAAGGTGTTTCTTGAAAGATTAGCAAACCTCCTACTAACCTGAGAAATAACTGATTTTCCTTTGCATAATAGAATAGAATAGGATGCCTAGATCAGTGCTGGAGTCTGAAATGTAAGTGTAGATAGATGTGAATAAGAACACACCTTTTAAAGTCACCCTTCTATACCATTTCTATTCCACTATATTGCCATTTTTCCTGGAGTAAGTACTGGAGGCACCTCTTAGGTTCTGTGTGAAGTCTTATGCCTTTTGAAGTCTCTCCCAATATTTGTCTTTTCCATTTCTTTTCTGTCTCTGTCAATAGCTTTGATAGAGCTATTTCATACCAGTTTTAACAGTTGCCCCCCTTTTTTAAGGGATGCATGATATTGGGGGAAGAGTAGTGTCAAATAGACTGTGCCAAAGGAATCATCTGGTTTTTTTGTGTGCTTGCTGGTTGAAAGCCAGACTTGTGCTATTGACTGAAATTCTGTGGTTCACTCATGTTGGCTTGAATCTCCACAAACGTGGTTATACGAAAGTGCAGCTTTGGGTATGTGAAAGCATCCTGGATGGGAATAGTCTCTGACTTTCCCAGAGCATGGACTATAGCAGCTGTCCCTTGGGCCCCTTGTGTTATTCCTGATGGCACAGATTGTGGCTACTGTAGTTATTAAGAACAGCTAGGAAAATATTTTCAGTTTAAACAGTGTAAGTGATAGGTGGGCACACAGCTGTATCTTTTTAGAAGGCCACCTTTAAGTTTCTAGAACAATCTCAACCTACAGGACCAGAGGGCTTTCTGGAGACTTCTAGCAAGGCCAGGGAGAATGGGGATTCAACCTTTAGAAGAAGAACATGTACCAAAACTAAAGCTTTAATGAACAGCTAGCCATGAACCAAGAGATATAGCAGTTATGAGATCATTAAAGGTCTGTCCTAAAGCCAGAAGAGGCCAGAGCATAGGCAAAGAACCTCCTGAGCTGGCACATTTAGTTTAAGAGTATCAATTAAAACCAGATTAAATTCATATGTGATCCAATTTGACTCAGTATGCGTGGGCCACCCTGACCCACACAGATTTCCTCAAGTGCTTCTGGTAATACTGGCTCCACCTAACATGTGGCATTGCCAGCTGTCACTTGAAGATGATGGCTATTACTGAACCTCTCTCCCTCTCCTCTCCCCTCCCCTCTCCTCCCCTCTCCTCATATATTTGTGTCCAGCCTCTTTCAGTGCTCTGACACAGCCCCTAGCCCAGGAGCTAGAATTACAGCCCGAATTATCTCTCTTTGCTCTTTTCTGTTTCAGGATGACAATGGATGCTCTGCAGCTCGCAAATACTGCCTTTGCAGTGGATATGTTCAAAAAACTATGCGAGAAGGACAAAACAGCCAATATAATCTTTTCCCCGCTGTGTACCTCAACGTCTCTGGCTCTGGCATATAAAGCTACGAAAGGTGACACTGCAGACCAAATGAAACAGGTAAGCTGTCAGCAACCTGTTCTGTGGTTTCAAAATTATATGGCTGTTGTAGGTGTCTTTCTAATTTATTCTTGTTAATATTCTCCTGGGTGTCTGGTTCCCTTGCAAGTTGGACTTCAAGCCATCCATAGGAATTACCTGAACGGTTCCACACTCCATGGTCCCACACAACAAAACAGGTTGAAAACCTGCCATAAAGAAGGAGCTTTCAAGCGTGTACAAGGTGGAAGGAGACATGGCAGGGTCCTTAACAGTTGCATTAAGGTCTTGTCTCCTTTCAATGCAGTGTTTGTGACTGCAACCCACAGTCAAGATCACTGCATTTTCTGGATAACTGTTTTTCTTATTATTCAGGAATGCCTAGGCTTTATAGAATTGGAAATAATTTTGCCATTGTCTGTCAGCAGCAAGTATGGATAGCAGCCCTGTCACAGGCATTTCCCCTTTACCCCAAAATATTGCTCAGAGGAGGTGGATGCAATAGAAGTGGCACAATTTCAGCATATTTCTCCTTACAAGCAGCTCATGGTGTTCAAGGGGTTTTCAGCACCATGATGCAGCATGGCAGTCACGATTCAATCAGTTTATCAAGCTCACTCTGTGGTGCAGGGAGTCAGCCCTCCAGCCTCTTCTGCTGCCTCCATGTAAGCAGAGATGGATCTATTCCTTTTTATCCCAGTGAGGGTCCCCATGGTTTCTGCAGTTACCTAAAGGTGGATGAGATGCAAATTCAGTACTCATTTGCATGCTGATTGTCACCTGGCTCTGAAGGTTTCCACATATTTAAATGTATTTTCCCTGCTTTGGGTATTCCTCCCTGTACTTTCTCATTCACTGAAAGTACACCTGAGCACAGCCTTCTGTGCCCCTACTTAGGCCACGGATTACAGCGAGTCTTGTGCTGTTCCCAGAGCAGCACAGCTAAATGTCCATGAAAATCATAGAATGGTTTAGGTTGGAAGGGACCTTAAAGCTCCCTGCTATGGGCAGGAACACCTTCCACTGACCAGGTTGCTCAGGGCCCTATCCAACCTGGCTTTGGACACTTTCAGGGATGGATCTTTTAGGCATTGCAAAATTTTTTCAAACAGCATTTTTAATTTAAAAATTAACTCTATAGTACCTTTTATTTCTTTTTTAATGCCACTCTGTGGCTCCCTTACCATTTCAAAATTCAAACATTGTCTTTCTGATGGGAGAGTTCAACATATTAACCTGCCCTTATTTTGTTTTCAGCTGTGTTTGCAATTTGCTTTGAACCATTGCATAATAATAAACTAGCCTACACATCCACAAGAGGAGCTCTGTTACACAAGCACATTTATGTTTCATATTTCTCTAGTGGCACTTCAAAAGTGCTGACTACAGATACTAAGGAGAGCTTGGTATGTTTTTAAATGTAGTATCTCCTATTTTCCATGTCTGTTCTAGCTTCTGCCTGCCCTGAGTTCATGTTTGCGTTTTAAATACTAGATACAAAAGGAGCCAGATTGGCAGCTGTACGCTGGAACAGTAACAAACTTGTGCCAAAAGTTCCCAGGTAGAGAAGTGCAGTAGCTTTCTCCTCCAACACAGTACCCAAGCACAGAAGCTTTCTGCACTTAACATGCAAAGAAATGAAACTTGCAGAAAAAGGAAGTAAGTTGAGAAAGTTATTTCTGAGGAAATGACTGTGGAGTTTGGCTATGAGAGCTGTGCTGATGCTGTGCCTTTCGGAGTTTATTTCCTTCTTCTACCACTGAGCAAGGAGAGGGGAGGATGGAGAAGGGTGACTGAGACAGAGCAGCAGTTTGTTTTGTCTGTGAAGATGTGATGTGCTATGAGAGAAAGAGCAGGAGTGATGTACAAAGGGAAAAGAAGGTCACTGGTGCCTGCTGTGCCTGATGTGGGAACTTGAGACGGGTGAGGAGGGTTGGGCAGGCTGCCTGTAATGAAACAGCCACCATCAAAGTAGGCATTAAAAGTTCAGTTCATATTTATAGGGTTATTTCTAAACAAAGGCACTAGTAACCTCCCACTTCAGTGAAGACACAGTTATCTGATCAGTTTTTGCTGAAATGTCATGTGATGTCATGTATTAGTCACGGCAGTCATAAAACTTGATGATCTGTGTCTTAGTTCAGTCAAGCATTTTTAAAGGTGTAGCCCAGTTCTAGAAAGGAGATTATCTGTGACCCTCATTTATCTGGCTTAAAAGCTCCAATTTTTGGATGGGAATGCAACTTTGCCAAAAACATTATGATGCCATACACAGGGTTTTAGTTGACTAAGCCACATCACCAGCATAATCAACTCTACTGACTCCTCTGGACTGATCTCAGGGAGGAAATGCATTTGTTAAAGTTCTGGTAGGATCAAGTTTTTAGATTAATGTGAGGATGTCAAATAAATAAATGATTTTTGGCTAACAACAGTCAGAATCTCTGTCATCAGCTTCAACACAAAAAGCCACAGCTCTGGTCACAAACTAGCATTATTTTTTGCCAAACTGTTAGGAATGTTCAGATAATGATAATAAAGATGCTTAGTATTTTACTATGTTCATTTAACAGGTACTCCATTTAAAAGACGTCAAAGATGTTTCTTTCGGATTTCAAACAATAACTTCAGATGTTTCCAAACTCAGCTCTTTCTTTGCCCTGAAAATGGTCAAACGGCTGTTTGTAGACAAGTCTCTTAATCCTACCACAGTAAGTACTGCAGGGAAACCCAGGTGCTATGCATTGCTTGACCATCATGTTGATGGATTATGGTCAGACTGCAATGTTCTTTAAAATAAATTCTTTTAATTTTGGCTGTTGCTTGACTAGACTCAAACAATGAACAGCTTAATATTCTCTGCTGCCATAAAAGTTTGTAGGAGGATGGATGAGTCTGCTGCTTGTGCCCAAGCTGTGCAACTCTTACAACACTTCTAATTCTTTCATTAGTATGCTTTAGGTCAGTAAGTAGGTTGGTTTTGAATGCAACGTAACTTCTATGCCACATCAAAGTCTTTCCATGGCAAGTATGAGCAAAAAGGAGTATAAAACCAGTTGGTGGTGCAAGTGTGTGTCCAGTTCACACGCCCAAGCAATTACTGCACAAACTGTTGTTTTTCAATCTGTCTGCAAGGCAGAAGCCGGGCTAGTGAAGCAACACAAGTGAAGAAGGTGGTATTTGGCTTTATAAATTATGAGCCATGCAAAAAAGTGACAATAGTGTTGTGTGTGTTATTTTGGGTTCTTTTTATCCCTGAGGTTGTCATGGAATATAGTCCCAGGCAAGGATAACATCAGCCTAAAAGTCGTGTTTAGAAAACTCACCATGCTTCAGTGATGCTATAATCAGATCACCTGCTGTTCAGCCTCTGCCACAGCAAAGGCCAATACCCATCCAGAGCAATAAATGTCTCACCTGATGAGGACACGTGGTGGGAGCAACCTGTGTGGCCTCTATCTCAGTCTTACCCAGGCTTGGACTGAGGGCTGTTTTGTCCTTTCAAACTCAGGCAACATGGTCACTCCTGCAATATCAAAGTTACTTTAGCTGCTGATGCAACACTACTGGACTAAAGACAGCCTTGGGAGAGATGTGCTGGATGCAGCTGTGCATCCTGGCTGTCACCTGCAGTTATTTAATATCTTTCCATTATAATAAACTCCTCAGCTACCCCATGGTGGAGCTTGGGAGGCTGATGTTGCAGGCTCTTTAAAGAGGTATTGAGAGGATGGCATTTAACCAAGCATGACTTTAGTACCTATTGTCTTTCAGGACTTTGTTAACTCCACAAAGAGACCTTTTCCATCTGAACTGGAATTAGTGGAGTTCAAAGAAAAAACCGAGGAAACCCGACAAAAGATCAACAAATCCCTTTCAGAGCTAACTGATGGTGAGTGCAGCTTAACCTGGGAGATGCTGTCTCCCTCTTTGAAGAAGGATCTTTGTCCTCATGACCCCTCTTTACTAACGATTTTGGATGTACATACATAGTGAAAACAATGGGACTAAACCTACTATTTGAATTCATGAGGATTAGCAACATCAGCCTGTTTTGAAATCACTGACTTCACTACTGCAGCAGTTCTGAAGGTGGAAATGTGAGACTGACCTTGCATTAGCCTTGCAGAGAGCTGCTCCCATTTGACTGCAACAGGATGGTTTAAGAGAATGACAGGTCCTGGCTATGGGGCATCATAAAGCTGACACCAATAAATCGAGCCCAGACCTGAACTCCTTTAAAAGCTTTATGGTAATGGGAAGTAATTTCTGGACTCTGAATTCCAGCCTGTTAACTAACATCTCATCTCCTTTTGCCAGCAAGGGCGACACAAACAGGTGTGTGTATCTTGTTTGCCTTCCTGTGGAAGCCTGGGCAGAGGTGGCTCTGGGGTTGGTTGCCTCCTGTTGCCCTCGTGTGGTGTAAATAAGGAAACACCTTTTATGAGTCTGGTCCTTCCAGGCAGGCACAGGTGCCCATGGGGAAGCATCTTTCCCTGCCTGTGCAATTCAAAGACAGGACTTGCCTCCTCAATGCTCTGGATTCAGGGTCATTTACAGCAGTGCTTGAACAGGTCTGAAACAGAGAGAGGAAACACGACATTTACATGTTCTTTTTGAAGTCTGTAGCAGTACTTGGTTATTAACTATAATCAGAGCAGCATTTTTTTTTGTTATTCTGGTTATTTTATTCTTATGTATCAGTCTAGAAATGAGTAGCTGCTCATCTGGAACTTCCTTTCAAGTCTTACTGCCCAAATGACAAATGTTTTTTCACTTACATCAGTTGAATTTCACTGAAAATTCAGCATCTTTTTTAAGGTATTGGACAAAAGCAGGAGACATATTTTTTATTTCACACAATATAAGTCAATGAAACATGTCATTTGGAATATCTACCTTTATCCA
The DNA here is from genome assembly GCA_013396655.1 of Campylorhamphus procurvoides. Lineage (NCBI taxonomy): Eukaryota > Metazoa > Chordata > Aves > Passeriformes > Dendrocolaptidae > Campylorhamphus > Campylorhamphus procurvoides. The sequence goes on along the minus strand of WBMV01005963.1, from coordinate 110,837 downwards.
AAATCCCATATGCAAAATTAAGCTGCAGTTTTAAGTACATTCTTCTTTATAAAATTTTCCATTAGAAATAAAATCTTTTATCTGTGAGGTGCAGGACACAAATGTTTTTAGTTCAGTAAAATGTTACCATATTCACTTGAAGGAATTGATATACTGTTAATGTATTGTGGCATTAACAACCATCTTAAACTTGTTCACAGGCAAAATGGAGAATATTTTGAATGAGGATAGTGTAAGCGACCAGACTCAGATCCTTCTTGTTAATGCAGCTTATTTTGTCACAAACTGGATGAAGAAGTTCCCAGAGGCAGAGATCAAAGAATGTCCTTTTAAAATCAACAAGGTATGTTCTGAAAAAGAAATAGGAAAATAAAAAAAAAGAGTACACTTTCCTTTCATGAAAATGCAAACTTTGAGTTAAGGAATCACATCCAAGAGATTGGAAGCTTGGAGGCACCAGAGGCTGCTTCCAAAAACAAGCAGAGGTGAAGCATGAAACATTGCATTTCTTGTGGTCACAGAGCTATGAGATGTCTACAGTAGTGTCACCTATTTGAGTACATCCCTTGGGTGCCTGGCCCTGTGTTTTCCTCAGCAGAGATGGTTCCCCATCAGTCTCCTCTCTCCAATCAGGCTCAGGACTGCAGCTCTCTGCATATTAGTCTTGGTAAGCCATGAGGTCCAAATGGGTGCAGAACCCGTGGCTGGTGCACTCAGGAATCTGTGACCAGTGATGAATATTGTAATTACACCATCAGCTTTAAACCAAGATACAAAGCTGCACAACATTTGTGAGATTAAGAGATTACACTCCAAATAGATACATCCATACACATATATATAGATGCCTAAGAGAACTTGAAGTTTCTGGTTCACTGAAAATATTAATAAATTACCTCATCAACCAATAGTTTCAGCTAAAAAAGTTCTTAAAAGTATACAGTCAACACTAAAATTTTTAAGTGAAACATCTAATGTTTTTTTTCCTAAAGTAATATTTTCTACTCAGTTTGCCATGTGAACAGAACAGTTTTTTTAAATCTTCCCTATGAAGAAGGGAAGATTCCCTAAAGAATTTTATTTTGTTTTGTTTTGTTTTACTTCTTTCACAAACAAAAAAGACATAAGGATTTAGGTAAGCCTGAAATCTCTTCTCATTCTTTTTCAGCTCCTGAACCAAAATATCAATTATTTGTATAAACAACTTGACCTTCACTGTTGAGATGTGCTCAGTGCTTGACATTTACTGGCATTATGATGCCCTGTGCATAGTATAGTTTATAGCACTCAGTGAAAAAGGCATGAAGAGCCACTGATCCTAGGTAAATTGCTCTTTTAAGGCACACCCCAAATGTGTTTATTGCTATCATATTAAGTAGAATTCTGTTCCACTTTTATTTGGAAAGCTGCCAACTGTAAAAAGACAGCATGGTCTTTTACTTCTGCTTTCATTACCTATGAAAGCCAACAAATTCTATGGTGGTAACTCAATTTAGCAATTCCAGGTAAGCTTACAAACTTTCCTCTCTCACCATCTTATTTGTGAATTAAAATGAATGACAGGTTGTTTCCTCTGTGTTTTCCAGACTGAGACTAAACCAGTGCAGATGATGAATCTGGAAGCTACTTTTTGCCTGGGCTATGTAAAAGATTTAAATGTTGCCATCCTTGAGCTTCCATGCCTAAACAAACATATAAGCATGCTCATTCTGCTGCCGAAAGAAATTGAAGATGAGACTACTGGCTTGGAGAAGGTGAGAGAAAAAAGTAGAATTGCTATGAGACTTCCCCTTGGAAACAGCCCATTTATAATGTCACATGTTTATGGAAGGTTTTTGTTATTTAGAAACAATGCATAAGGGAACAAAAAGTTAGTTTGTGAAAAGTAATAAGGCATTTCCTAAACAACAATTTCTTATATAATTTCTCTATGAAATCCTTAGAACATATTTTCACCCCTCTTCAAAGTTTATTAAGGATGAATTAATTAGTAGTATTAACTAGTAATAAAATTATTTAAGGATTAAAAGACAGATAATCATGCAGTTCTCCTTTGTAATTTGCTGCAATTGGCCACAAATTTTTAAGGCAGGAAGAATCTGTTTTTGCATCTCTAAGATACTTTTATATACCAGAGTAAATTGTAGAACACACATATCCTAAAATGTCTTTCCTAATACCAATTTGTTGTGGCCCCACATTCTGCCTCCTCACTTTCCAGTTTTATAAAAATTGCTCAAATAGCTGCATGTTTGAGATCAGGCTGTGGATCTGAAGTATTTTTCTGTCCCAAATTCCAGCAATTTCATTACTCTGCAGGGTCAGGAATAAAGATGTTTGGATCTCTGACAGCTGGCCAGCTGTCAACCTGGGTAGGGCCTGTCTTTCTCAGGTTTCTTCATATGGTTGTTGAGGTGATTGCTTATCAAAAGCTTGCCAGGGCATGCACATACAGTAGATTTAGTCCAGCAGCCTGTCCTATGGATTAAATCATACTTGCATCAATATAACTGAGAGTATGTTATGCCTAAATGCCACAGTTGTGAATTCAAAAGCAAAAGTTGCCTTTTGGACTTTACTTTTTGGAGACTTGATAGCAGTGAAAAGTTCCGGAATGGTCCTTTTTTTCGTCTCTTTCCTTGGTTTCACATTAATTTCTTTTTTTCCTTTACATTTTCAGCTGGAAAAGGCACTGACCCCTGACACATTATTACAGTGGACCAATCCCAGCATGATGGCCAACACCAAAGTGAATGTATTTCTTCCAAAGTTTACTGTGGAAGGCGACTATGACCTGAAGCCACTTCTGGAAAGCCTGGGAATGACTAATATTTTCAATGAAAGTGCATCAGATTTCTCTGAGATGTGTGAGACAAAAGGTGTGGTTTTGTCAAAGATCATCCATAAAGTCTCCTTGGAAGTAAATGAACAAGGTGGCGACTCCCGAGAGGTACCAGGATATCGGATTCTGCAACACAAAGATGAATTTAAAGCTGACCATCCATTTATCTTTTTGTTTAGACATAACAAAACTCGCAATGTGATTCTTTCAGGCCGGTTCTGTTCTCCTTAAGCAGGGCATATTCATGATGAAAAAGCACAGTTACATTTATGGTGGTGCATACTCCTGTAAAGCTTGTCATCCTGACTATCACCTTTGAAAGGAAATCTAAGAGGTTCATATATTGTCTGGGTAATAGAATGTACTCTACATATGCAGCAGAACTAGTTTGCCTCCTTATGTTTCATCCCCTTAAGCTGAAGGATTTCCACTGTGAAGCACACTTCTTTGAGAAGAATCCCAGCCTCAGCAACAAGAATATTTTGTTCCTCTGTGACATCTTTTTCCCAAAATGAACTGAGAGCCTGATTTAAGGTAGACCAGGGTTGGAAAGAGCTTTGGGAGGAAGAGCTGCATTCCTGCTCACTAGCCAAACCACTCTCTCTTGTGACCCACACTCTCTGGATTCCCACTGCCTGTAAGGAGAATTGTGGACATGTGGTGTGATAGCTCTTCCCTTGTGCCTGGCTACACTCTGGTGGTCCAGGGTGCCCCACCAGACCCTGTCTATGCTAAGTGACACAGTGCCCAAGTTCTGCAGCATAACTAAACAACTCAGGCTGGCATCAGAATTTGCATCTGTGAAACAGCAGCCACACTGAGACCCGTGGATGCCAGGGGCAAAAATCATGGTGATAAAATGTATACCCAAAAGACTCTTCAGCGTGAGCTACATCATTTCCCAGATTGGGGAGGTTGGACTCTGCTGTGTGGCATTTTTTGATTAATTCCCTTCAGACACAGAAGATGGGACAAGTTCACTACAGTTGCGAGGAGCCCCGTTGTATATATCCTAAGAAAAAGAACATTGTGCAATTCAAGAATAGAACACAGTTGGATTAATACTGGAAGTGCCACACTCTACATGCACAGATTATCTGCCATTTCTAGTTCTGAATTCAGCATTAAGGAAACTCCTTACTGTTACTTAGTGTCTGAAGCATGAGAAAGAAATAAGGACTTCAACTTGAGTGAAATTAACATTGTAATTACTAGTCTTCAAATTCCACATGGGATCGTGGTAATCAGATTTCATTTCTATCTAAAGACTGCCTGCTGCATATGTTCAGTACTGATTTACCTAATTACTGTTCAGAATAAAGCACTGTAAAAACCTGTGTCAAAGGTGCAATACCTCCAGTGTCAGTCTGTGTATTCACTGACAGCATCCGTGTTGGCTCTTGACTTCCAATAAATAATAGGAATGGAAATGAACAGATTCACTTAGGCCACAAAGAATGAAAAAACAGAACCCTAATGAATGTCTGGATTGTCCTTCTGGGCCATATGATGATAGTTTCCAATGTTATTTGCTGGTCAGGATATACAGAGAATTCAATTATGCATCCTCAAAAGATGAGAACATTTTACTTGAAAAATCCTCTTGGTGCCACAGGTCTGAATGAAACTGGAAAGAGATTTCTGAATGGGAACACACAACCCTTAGTATGTATACTTTCAATATCAGAGAATAAGGCAGTGGTTATTGTGAATTTAGAGACAGGAGTTCTGTTTTGATTCCTGAACTTACAAACCCATGAGAACTCTTTAGTCGCAATGATTCAGTAGTTTTACCTGTTTCCTTCCCTCTGTGGACCTTTAAGGGGCTCTGATGCATTTTAATGCCAGAGGGTTAACTGGGGTCTTTGGCTCCTATCTTTGAGGGTCCTGAGGAGACTAACTTCCACCAAAAACAATGGGAGGTGAGACCCTACAGACCTCTGGATCTTTGCTGATAAGCATCAGATATCTTGATACATGGATAGTAGTCAGTAGAATGAATGATATAACAATTACTGTGCAGCCCATCCTATCTGAGAAGGAATTACCTGCAAAGATCTTTACTGACTCAACTTCAGCGATACCTGAATGACTGGGAATGATTGATACACCCCATCATGGTCTGGTCTGCTTTGGAGGCTGGGATCAGAGGTATCCAGGGCTATTTCATCACTGGTTTCTACTGGTTCTCCTCTAGGAGGTGTGTCATTGTACACAGGGCTGATGACGAAGCAGCTTCACAGGCAGTCTGTGCACAGGCAGGATGGACTAGTTGCCTCTAGTCTGTACAGTTTCTGTTTGGGCATTGACTCTTCATCATGTGGTTCCAGTAGTTCACCAGGCTGTGTCATGCTTGCTGCTACGTCTGTGCTGGTCTGCTAGACTGATGCAAACCACTGGCAGATTGCCCATCCCTCTTTTTCTGCATGGATGAGATTTCCTGAAGGAAAAAAGCTCAGACAACACTTTTACAGGTTCTGAAAACATTCCAGTTCAGGAGCCAGTCTTCATTTAGTGGAGGTCATAGTCTGTGTAAACGCTGCTCAGAGCATTTGGCACATCCCCACAAATTTGTGTAAGCATGTCTTCTCCCTGTGATAGCTTTGCCAGGAAGGGTTATTCCATGAAAGCAGAGAGAAACACTGCCTTAGGGTGTGGCCCATCTTTCTCCACCTCCTGACTAATGTCAAGGTTTATCCCAGCCTGTGCAAGGCAAGCAGATGTTAAAGATACAAAGCTGTCTTAGCCCACAAAAGGCAAACCCACCTGTTGGTCACTTATAAACAGGGTGCCCTGCCCATGAAAATTTCACGTTCACTTTTCGCTTCTGCCTCTTCTCTCTACCCATCCCAGTGTGAAGCCTTTCCATCTTGCAGCATCTGAGAAGCATTTGTGAGGTTCCTGCTGGTGTGACAAAACATGTTACAGTCTATGGTTTGTTCCACCCATGCTGGTCTCTGGGCCTTGGGCAAGAAATTGCATGGGAGGACATGGGAAAACGCGTGTGGGAGTTTGTGTATGGGAACACTTACGTGCTGAAAGGTGTTGCTTACAATGGAGAGAGTGAACATAGCTGAGGATTTGCTCAGATTGAAAAGGTGCTCCACCTCAGCTTTCAACAGAGCATTACTATCCAGTGATGGATGATGCCCCCGACAGAAAAAAGCAAGCCGTGGCTGGCTTTGGCAGGCAGTTGCGAACTGCAGTGTTATGTGCTTAGTCCTCTCATCACTTGCTCATCTGCACAGTCATTGCCCATTTCCTGCTCCCAGCATTTAGTTGAGGAGAAGGGATACATTTTAATGTCTTGTGGTAGCAAAAGTTGTTTGTGGGAAAGAGCAGTTTGGTTTTGAAACTTGGAAAATGCAACAAAGGGCCATATGGCCTCACTGGAAAAGCAGAATACTTTTGTGAATATAGTAGCCCGAGGGCCTAGGAAAGACAGAATTTGCACATACATTGACATTTCCCGAGGCAAAGCAGTTAAGCTGCTGTCAAGGAAGTTCTGAGGGGATATACAGCAGAGCAAGTAAGTCAGTGAAAGAACGATGTCAATATGGGAGGGAGGGAGAAAGCGTAGAGGTGGGAAGAAGTAAAGTCTTGCAAGATACTCAAAAATACTTAGGCTGACACTGAAAAGAGGCTAGAACTCATAAAGCCATCACAAGGTATGTGGAAAGGCAATGTGCATAAATAAATGAATTCTAAAAGAAAGACCTGATGAGGAAGACTAAGGAGAACTATGGAAATACAAAGAAAGGAAGAACAGAAACAAAGAAGTGAGTGGCAAATGGAAGGGAAAAAAAGTGAGAAAAAGAACAGAGGCAACAAGAATACTCACTTTATCCTTGTATCTTGTACTGCTTACAAATCCCTGTTTTCTGATGGGTGCTGGAGCACTGGAGCCTGGCCAGCTGGGCTGAGACCTTGGCAGAGGAGCAGGGAACAGCAAAGCAGGTGGAGCTGTGCCTAAGGAAGAGGGAGGTCCAGCTTCAGCACTAGAAGGAAAGTGTGTGAAGGACAAGATAGTGCAGGGGGTCCTTCTTTCTCTTTCCTACTTACTATGTTTGATCCCTCAAAGATCCTATGAATCCAAAGCCAGTTTTATGCTTTGTGGGAAGAAAGAAGAGGTGAAAAAGGAAAGACAAAAAATTTTCAGCATTGCAAAGCCACATACAGCCCTATATTAATTTTGATCTCTGAGACCAGCTGCCATAACCCAGTGTTGCACCTGAGCTCAGTGGTGCTGATTAGGGGAAATCAAACACTGTGCTGACGCAGCTCCGCGCTTCCCATCTCTTCACTTCCTTCTCACTTTATCCTGGAGACTTAAACTATGTGATCAGCCACTTCTGGCCTTCTTTTATTCTTAACTCCAACTATTTAAAAGAATACCTCCTGGCTGGGGATTCCTGTTGCACTTCAAGGAGATACTTCTTCCCCTCTGTAATTAAGCTCCTTGCATGCACATAAAACAGACTCCTTACCTGAGAGAGATGGCTGTAGGCAACGTAAAGCTCATGCATTTCCCATTCATTTGCTCTGTGTCTGCAAGCAAGCTCAGCTCCAATCTTGGCATGAACCCTGCACACACTGGTGGCCAGACCCCATTAAATTTGAAAGGGACTACTGTCAGCAGTGCAGCCGTGGATCTCCAGGGTTAATGATCAGTTTTCCAGCTGAGGGTGACTTGGCATTGCAAGCAGAAGATGTTGCTAGCAGATATTGCCTGCCAAACTTGTTGGGCAGCCTTAAGAGAAATGTTAATAGCGTATTGAAAGATATAGGTTTACCAGCCATCTGCAGGGAAACTTCATGTTGATGGCATTTGCATTAAACTGCAACATGCTGCTATCAGCAGCAATTGGTTGGAGGCTGAACTTTCTCACAAGAGAGTGGGAGATTTTTGTAATACAGTAGTCACAGGAACGTGCTCCAGAGCTCAGCTGTTGTGCTCTTCATTTAACCTCTTCGGGCAAGAAGGTAAAAAGTCTATGTTGTTTTTTTGTTGTTGTCGTTTGGTTGTTGTTGGTTTTTAATTTCCCCTCCCAAAATAACTTGTGATTTTTTTTTGACAGATCCAAAGTAGTATACAGGCTGGTAAAATAAACATCATGTTTACAGATAGGACAAAGAGGGTGATACCTTTACAAGCTGCAGGCAGGAAAATACACTACTAAAATGTGCAAAGCTATTAATCTAAAGATTCTTGCCTAAATTTCACAGGCATTTGAATCTGAAATTTCCCCAGAACCTCTCTGTCCATCCACTAAGGTCTAATTTCCACAGAACTGATGAACTCAGTGACTTATACGAGGGAATAGATGCTTTTTTTGCCTGTATCCCCAGAAGGGCTGAAGGGCAGGCTCTTTTAGAGCACCTCTTCCTATTCTGGTAGAAATGGGCTTCCTGTAAAGTGATAATGCTGGTGACCTGGGCAAACTCATATACAGAGTAGGAGATACAGGTTAATTTTCCTTCTTTTCTCAGGTTTTCATGGCACAAGAAAAAGCCTGGAAATATCCATGAGATGAGAGAGAGGGCAGGCAATTCTTTGAGTGGGTTCTCAGACATTTGCCCTGTACCCTGACCCCTACTACCAGGGCAATTATGTTCTTAAACAATGACTCTATAACACAGGGAGTGGGGAGTGATATTCAGATTTTGTTTTGTTAGAGGGGATGGTAGTTTTTGCCATCCACACATTAGCTCCTGGATTTGGCAACTGTGTTTAGAAGCTTTCTGAGAAGCCTGTGCAGCTGCACACAGGCACAGCAAATGACCTGCCACTGCACAGCCTGTAACATGCCAGTGTACACCCATGCCTGTTTATGCAGGAAAAATTAGCCTAGAAGGAGGCATAGAAGATACTGGAGGGACTGATGCCAACTCATACAAGCAGTCAGTAAAAAAAGCTTTCTGGCATGAAAGTAGCATCCTGAGAGGCTAGGTTGTTTCCAAAATGAACTTGGCACCATTTTCCTTGAAAAGCTGTTTTGTACTGAAATGTATTGGGTTTTAATTTAAAGCACATTACTTTGGAAATGTTGTGTGTCATTAAATTCTGATTAGAATTTCTGTGTTGTGGGAAATTTTTCATATGTACTATTTGTCCCTTTCACAGCAAATCAACACAGAAACACTTAGAATTGTCTTTTTATAAGAAGGGTCATGAAAAATAAGAAAGTCACTTCTACCAGTGTTCATGTAAAGAAACAGCACTATCTGTCATTTGGTCTGTTTCTAGGATAGACACATGTCATTTCTGCCAATGCTGTCTTCCTTTGTGTATAAGAAATGAATGTGTATTAAAGTACCTTAATGGAAAGTAGGTTGAATAAGTAAAACATGCAATGGGAAGCACCATGTGGCATCAGGGAAAACAAGTTCCTTCTTACTTTCCTGGTATGAAATACAGGATTGCCTTAAACCCAAGGCTCTTAGCCTCTCTGCCTTATTTACTGCCTCCTCCTGTTGACTGAATAATGTAATTTAATATATCCAATAATTATGGTAGCTTTGAGCACAGTTTGTTTTATTCTTTGATAGTTTTTATTTTGATTTCATTTACCCTTAGTCAAAAATAAACTAGAGAGAGAGAACAGATCATGAATAGTTATAGAGAAGTGTTTGTAATTTCTCACGGTTATGGAAGAAGTTTGTCATCTTCATAAGGTCTGAGGTATGCAGTGGTTTCTTCTGAAGAAAACTGTTTTCCTGGGTGGCTTCTTGCTCAAAACAGCAGCACCAGTAATTTCCATCTGCTGAATTATGTTAAAAGCTGCTGAACCATCACTCAAAGCATCTTCCTTCATCAGTGGCTCTGCACTATTGATAATGCTCAGTGCAGATGCTTTGGCTAGTACAGAACAGCAGCCAGGATTCTCCTGAAATGCTTCTTTTGATCTTATATTGCCCCCTCTTGTCACCCCAAGGTTATTTAAAAGTAACATTACCATTTGTTTTCCACCATGTAGGTGTTCTCCAAACACCACTGTCCTTGCAGTAGCTCCAAAACTCTGAGTTATTACACAGATTACACGGACTTCATGGCGTGGAATCATTCATGCACTTGTGCCCACCCCAATTTAGATTAAGAAAGTTCACTAAATCCTTTCAATCTGCAGTATGAAAGTTCCTCCACCATACCTCCTCTCCTTTCATTTGGATTTCTAGGGCAGCTCTCTAGTTCCTATTCACAAAACCACGAGGTTGGCTTGGTGCTTGCACCTGGATATCCCCCTGAGGACATCCTGCTGCTTTTGCAAAAGGAGTGGCCACCTCAGTATGCCAGACACTTGCTTTTCAAACCTGTTCCCAGAGCTTGGGCTCTCCCTCTGTTCTTGGCACTCAGTCCTTTCCCTGCAGGGTGAGGTGGAGGTGCCTCCTTCCCACTGAATAAGTTCATTAACTCTTTTTTCCTCCTTGACTCATTGTGAAGTTTGGGCACACCTACAATATGCCTAGTGACCTACATTCAGTGTGACTGATTTTACAGCTCCATTTCAGATCCTTCAAGAGGTGTTGAAATAGAGCAGTACTAACTTCAGCACTAGAGATGCACTTAGTTTTGTTTTCAGAACATTCTGGATAGTAGGATATGAAGGTGGAAGGAAAGAAAAATGATTATTTCGTGTGATGTCTTGTGGTAAGATGACTGCACTACTAAAAGGAAAATGAAAACAGTATTTCTTACAAAGACACAAGTAGCAGAGCCAGAACAACTGTTTTCAGAATTAATGAGATAAAACTGATCTTTAATTTGTCTGTGCAGAGAACCTTTTGGGTATTTCTCCTGTTTTTCCATTTGTATTAGATCTTTATGTGAAGTACTTCTGGACTTCAGGTTAAAGCAAATGCCTCAATATGAAACATATAGGAAATTTTTCTTTCAGTGTCACAGTTCTTTCCACAGAGCATCATTCAGAAACAGGATGAAGCATTGATCTTTGCTGTGCTTTTCAAGCTTGTCAAATGGCAAGACATCTTTACATTTGCCATGCCTTGCACCTTCATATATTCAGAAACTTGACTTTTCAGCTTTCCCAAGCCTCTGCAGCAATCTGTTTTAGGCTCAGTCTGCTTTTCTGTGGGCTGTGTTCATTCCCTTTTTCTGGCACTTGCTGCTGGCTAAGATGGTTTGCACAGAAAAATGCTGCACCTTGGCTGAGCTGTGTCAACTCCCAATGCCCTGGTAACTTCTTCTGGCACCTGAGTTCCAGCTTCTCATGCAAAGTTCATGCCTGGCTCAAGGCTGAGGGAGAGGTAGCCTGCACTCTGCATCTTGAGAACAGTGCAGGACCCTTTGATTAGCTCTTTGAAAAAAGAAAACTCTAAAGGGTGGAGGAGCTGTGCCTGTGGTAGAAGAACTGGGACCTCAGTGGGAGAGCAGGGTGGCAGGAGAGCATTGGCTGGAAGGGGTTGGATGTCCCCATCACCAGGCAACACTTCCCAAGGAGGCTCTAGACCCCTCTCAGAGGGGCAGTAACAGCCCAGGACAGGCTTTACAAGGCCCCTGCTGATAAAAGATCCTGAAGTTCAGCTTTGCACAAGCCTTTCCCCACCCTTAACCTCAGGTGACACAGATTGGAGCTCATCATGTAACTTCGCCTTGCAGGCTGCAGCAGCCAGGGCTGAGAGGGAGTCCCTGCTGTGTCATGGCCTTCTGTGGGCACTGGGCATGACCACCTGGCTGTGCACTCACTTATTTCTTTAACAGAGGAGAGCTCTGCAGCTTGCTGTGGACCTGGCCCATGCTGGCCAGAGTGCAGGCTGAAAGGCAGAGCCAACCAGATCTGTGCCATGGAGGATGTGAAGGACTTCTCTCCCTACTGTGGCCATATATTTCCCCTTAAATAAACCATCTTTCTCAAACAGAGACCACAGCTACTTGTCTCTATGCCTGCAAGAAGATAGGAGTGTATGGTTTTCTTCTATACTGAAAGTGATGGGGTTTTTTTGTTTGTTATTTTTTGGTATTATGTTTGTGTGATCTCACCTCTATCCACACAATACCTTTACAATTCTCCCAAGATTCAGGAAAGGAGTTTATAACCCCCTTTTATTTCAGATGGCCTCATCCTTGCAAGGACTTCCTAACTTGTTCTTAGAAGAGTGAATTAAATGTAAATGATCAATGGGAAAGGTATAAGACTGTAATGGGTTTAGTACAAAAGAAGAGTGACACAGCCTTTGTCATATAATTGAGCAGGAACTTACAAACTTCTTTTCATGACTCTTGAGATATTACTTTGTTCGAATTTTTAAATTGTGTGTCCTGCCTGAATCTGTGGCTTCTGGAAAACACTTGAGAACTGAAAAAGTGTATTTCAAACTGTTAATGTTTCCATATGTAGTTCAGTCTCCACAGCTGTTAATGACCCTTTTTCATGTATGAAAAAAAGTCATTAATAGTGATTTTATTTTTATAAACCTGTTGTTTGAAACCCTCATACTACAGCTCTGGTTACTACACACGGTTATATGCAGGCATCCTTCCCATCACCAAGGCTCTGTCACTAATTATATATTGTTAAAACAGGAAAGAGTTGGTGCAATTGTATCTATCAAACTAAACTGGAGAAGAAACATGTTAGTCCTTAGCTGACTGATTTCAATACCATGAGCTGAAATAACACACAGCATGGGATAAGACAGAAAAAGGGGCCTTTCTGAGGAATTTACATATGTCGTGAGTGTGGGTCCCTTTTCCAGACCCTCTGTGTCCTTGTTCCTGCTGTGCATTACAGACTGACAGATGTGGGCAAGGTTGGCTGTTTCAAACACTCAGAATTTAGAAAACTTTTATTATTTCGCAACCAGCCATGGGATAATCTCAGAGCAGTCAGGAGTTTCACAGTGTGGCTCAGCTAGACAAGCTGCATTAAATTCCTTCATTCTTTTGTGCTCCCAGTTAGCAGCTGCTTCGTGATGGACTCCATTTATAGACCAGTTACTGAGTTTTGCCTTGATCTCTACAATAAGCTCAACAGAAATGCAGAGGACACAAATATTGTCTTCTCTCCAACGAGCATCGCTGTTGCCCTGGCCCTGATCCATCTCGGTGCAAGAAACAACACTGCTGCTCAGATAGAAAAAGTAAGTATTAACAAACCATGCTGAGATACTTTCGCATTTCTTGCTGTTCCCTTAATGGAAATGTTGGGCAGCCTTGCACGACACATGTGCAAGGGACTGATGGGAAACCTGCACGAATGCAGGCACAGATGCTGCTTTCACAGTCCTGGTTGGTGCACTACGATCCTTGCCATACGCTGGTGTGAGTCCCATCAAACCCCCATGCAAGAGCACGGAGCAAGGACTGAACAGAAGGAGACAGCACAGCACAGAGGGGCACTCTGCCTTTCCCCCAACCTGCTGTCAGAATATCAGACTTTGTTTCAAAATTATAGGTCGTCCTTTCCTCTCGTGGTTGTTATAGGTCAAAGTGTGTCTGGGTGGGCAGGGGGGAGAGCTACTCCTGAAGTGGTTGCAACTGCATGGCTGGAAGCATTAGCTCTCTTGTCACTTATGACATTCAGGAGTCAAAATGTCTCAGCTCACAGAGCCCCAGGTGTTCAAGGAGGAGGTGAAGAAGGTCACCCCTCCAATCACTGTGCCTTTACTCCCTGCAGTGCAAGTTCTGCTTTTGATAACCTTTCTTCTCTTTTCCTGTTTGAGCCCGTGAGTGGTGAAACACCAATAATCCCAAGGCACAGGCTTTTGTCAGTAGCTAACTCTGCACTGGCACATTTTAAGGCTTCATATTCTGACACTGCAATGTGCACAGTCTGACTGCTGGGTCACCCACAGTCAAGGTAGATGTGCTCTCCTCACAAGGTTTCCAGGGTGTGGTGGGTTGACCTTGGCTGGTGGCTGCCAGGCGCCCACCCAGACACTCTCTTCTACAAGGACAGGGAGAGAAAATAAGATGAAAAAGCTTGTGGGTCAAGATAAGGACAGGAACATCACTCGGCAATTACTGTCAGGGCAAAGAAGACTTGACTCATTTGGGAGCTGGCTGGAACCATCTCAGTCCCACAGTCTGTTCTCTTCATACAGAGGCCATCCCTGCAGCTCCCTGGCTACTGTGGCCATGCCACATCAACCCTGTGCACAGGGACTGCTGCTTGTTTTAGGAAAACAACGGGGATTGCTCAATACCTATACCCTCAATAAATGGAGGATGCAGTATTATTGTAATGGAGAAGCTGCTGGGAATTTTTCAGTGAGATATTTGTGCATTAGAGACAAGGACTGGTTTCCATTAAGAGCATTGTGAGTTTGATATATTTCCTAAGCTCATGCCAATATTAAGATTGATTGTGTGAATCCAGTTTTGATGTTTTCAAATAAAACTGGTGTTATCTCTGTGCTTGGGGCAACTTTTTGCTTTGAAATTTAAGGTAACTCTAGTAATGAAACACAAATCAAATATAAACATTCTGAGGTAGTGAAGAATAACATTTTGAGGGGTTAAGTACAAGTTCCTCTTGGTTTGTGAATATAGAAATGTAAGTCTGAACATGAGTATACAAACAATTCAAAGCTTGTCATTTCAGCTGACGAGTGAAGCTGAGAAAACATCTTTTGTGAATCTACACACTTATCCAGGGCAGGAGAGCAAAGCTTTCCAACAAGGAAAAAGCTTTTATCCCAGTTACAATCTTTATAACTTGGCGTCTTCAACTTGCAGGTGCTCCATGTCAGGAAAGTTGCAGGAGGAATGAGCCTTGGATATGATGAAGAGAATGCAGTCCCAGAAATGGAGCCAAAAGAAAGCCGGGAGAGACAGCCTTCCTTCTCACAGGTGCATCCTTGGGTGGGGAGCGCTGGAACTCTGCCTTCACTGCGCGGTAGGTTAGCAGAGGGAAAGCCCTGGAGTTTGCCACTGGAGGGAGTCAAGATCACAGGCTCAGAGTCCATCTAATCCTCTAGGAAAAGCCTGATACAAGGTGTTATTGTGTTAAGGGCCAAGTCTTCCAATAAGTCAATCCAAAGCCTTCAGTGATCTCATCTGAAGGAGGATCAGGCTACAAAGCTTGGACTAGCTGGATTTAAAAATCAGTACAGCAGGAGTTAGCTTTATAGTGTAATCTAACTAAGATGCAATTTAACAACCAAAGCTATATAGAGGAATCATTTTAACTGTTGTATTTGTAATAATCCCAGTGTAACAAGGATGGAGACCTTAACCATAAAGCATTCCAGGCACTGCTTTTGCAACTACAAAACCTTGGCGAAAGTTATGTTTTAACCCTGGCCAACAATCTCTTTATACAACAAGGATTTGAACTCCAGCAGGTAAGTTACCTCTATCTGCTAACTGCTGTGGCCCTGACCTCAAGTTTCCCTGCAACTGAGTCTCACTGTGGCCCCTCTCACATGCATTTTGGAGCACTCAGTGTGCTTCTTGGAACTGTATCTCTTGGTTCTGGGGGGAAAGAGGCTAGATTGTCAACTTTCAGTGTTTTTATTAAAAAAACCCACCCAAATGCCTTGTAGATATCACTGGCTATAGACCAAAAATAAAGCAGGGTTCTGTTCACTTTTGGCTTATGTCTACACTCAGCCAGAGGTGAACCTACAGCCAAAAAATGGCCTGTTCAAGCTGTCTGTAATCTACCTACTTCTGGGCTTGCAAGTGGCACAGCTGGGGCAGCAGTAAACTCAGAAAGGGCTTTTCACCTGGGATGTGGAACAGTTTCATGCACAGAGCTGCTGTGCTGACCTTCTTGCTCTCTCCTTACTTAATGAAGGGTGGTCTTGAGATTACTTGGTATGGCTAACTTGCTTGCCACATCTTTACCTTTCTGTCAGTTGTTTCTGTTGTATTATTTGGATACTTGAGCATCAAACAACATATCTTGCATTTTCTCTTTTTTTTTTTTTTTTAACCTATGCAATAGAATCTCTTCTTCAAAGATTTTCTGAATGAACTTAAGAACTTAAGATAGTTGATATTTCCAAAATGAAATTTTGCCTTATGGAGCCAATGGGTCTGTCACCATTTCTAAAACACTGCTGAGCCATTGATTTCTTTCCAAAGGGAACAAGTGCTTAATGGATTTGACCAAATCATAATCTTTATTTTGCTTTACAGCAATTTCTAACGTGTACCAAGGAACTGTATGGAGCAATGGTGCAAACAGTGGACTTTCACGGTGCTGTTGAAGCTGCCAGAAGACAAATTAATGCTTGGGTTGAAAGTGAGACACAAGGTAAAACAAAGCAAAACCAGGCCATACTATCACAGCCTTGTTACGCTGCTTCAACAAATGAAACCCCAGGATATGAAAAACAAAGACCTGTTTACATTTCTGGCTGTTCACTCTTACGGTGTTTAAATATAGTCTGTCTTCCCATCCACTCTTGAAATATTAGGGTAAGTTATCAGATACCTTATTTCTGAATTAAAGATGCGTTTGCTGTCAAATACTTCTGTATTCCCATCCTTATGGCTGGCACGGTAATTGCAGTAATACCTATAAGGCTTGACCAGACACACTCTTTCTGCAAACAGCCACAAATGCAGATACAGAACAGCAGGGGATGGAAGCTGTGAGATTCATGGTGAGGCAGACAGAAAGGGTGGTGGGAGGCAGAGACCCCAGCTGAATACCTGGTTACATGTAAAGCAATGCCCACAAAGATGAGATGTGATGACCAGCAAGACTCACCATCACAAGTGACATGACTCTTGCCCATAACAGGACAGCAGGAGTCATTAGACTAAATATGATACCTGCCATTTTCCTTTACTTTTACCAGGTCTGCAGTAGCAATGGGATGAAAATTTTCCTAAATCTTTTGGCTGAACACAAACCAAGACTTACTGGGGAACAGGCAAATAGATTTGATGGCTTCTGCAGTTTCTCAGTTTCCCATCTGCTGAACAAACCTGTCCTTGTGCTGGCAGAGAGGCCTGTGCCTGGTGTGGGAAAGATCTGCTAGTCCCAGTTGGCTCCCAGTAAGAGAGCTGAAAGTTCAGAAGCCTCAGGTAGGGTTAGGAACCACTCTTGCTCTGGATGCTCATACGAAGCCGGTGGACCTGCTAACTCCTACTTCAGCCTCTGTGTAGAAAGTAAAAAGCTACACAGCTGTGCTTGGTAGGAAGGGAAAGATGCCTCATGCAACCCAGAATATGTGATCAATGGTGTTGTTTACCATGGTAAATATCATGTGGCACATATGTATGGTCACTGACACTGACGGCTGGCTAATTTGGTGGCCCCCCATTCCTCCCTGTCTGGTAGCATTGCAGAGGAATTTACTATTTGTTTACTTATATTTTTCCTGTCCTCTGAATAAGCCAAGAACTGTATTTCTAAGTTTTGCCAAAGCTAAGTTCACAGACCAGTGATTGAGTATCAGCCCAGAGGTTCAATGACAGCTAACAAATACTTATGTATTTTAAAATTCCCTTTAGGTAAAATCAAGGAACTCTTTGCTCCTGGTGTGATTGATGGACGTGCATTGCTGGTGCTGGTGAATGTAATCTACTTCAAAGCATCCTGGGAACACAAGTTTGAGGAACAAAAAACAGTACAGAGAGATTTTAAACTGAGTCAGGTACATCTGCATTCTGTAAATCTTAACATTATTTACCCTAGATACAGTGATCATTGCTGCAAGCATAAGAGAAAAGCACTATGTCCAGGGGTTAGCTGCCCTGTGAGTAAAGTATGGGTGTGCTGGGAACTTAACTTGCCTCTCCTGTTGGGCAGAGGTGTTGGTAAGAGCTGAATTGCTTAAGTGACTTTATAATTTTCTTTTCAATAGAACAGAATAAAACCTGTGCAGATGATGTATCAGAAAGGCACATTTAAATTGGGCTACATTGAGGAGGTGGGTGCTCAGATCCTTGAGCTCCCTTATGCTCAGAAGTCACTAAGCATGATCATCCTGCTGCCACCTGACATGGCTGATGGATCTGTCAGTGGGCTGGAGCAGGTAAGGCAGTATATATCACGGACTAGGGATGAAAGTTAGTTGTCTGAATTAACACTGAGTAAATACTTAAATTTTTCAAAGCTGCTCATCTATTTTAATCTCTCCTCCCTCCCCCCCATCTTATAGATTGAAAGCACAATGACCTATGAAAATTTAATGCTGTGGACCTCTGCAGAGAACATGTTTGAGACAACAGTGGAAGTCTACCTCCCCCGATTCAAGCTTGAAGGCACCTTTAACCTCAATGAGGTGTTACAAGAGATGGGGATGACCGACATCTTCAATGAATCAAAAGTTGACCTTTCTGCAATGTCATTTGCAAAAGCTCTGGTGCTGTCAAAAGTTGTCCATAAGACGTATGTGGAAGTCAATGAGGAAGGCACTGTAGCAGCTGCTGGTACAGGAGCTGGCATTGTGAGGAGGTCTATGCCTCTCAAAGAGGTGTTTATGGCTAACCACCCTTTCCTATTCTTTATTAGACACAATCCTACCAATACTATTATTTTTTTTGGCAAACTCTGTTCACCTTAAAATCAGGGCCATTTTCTAACATTGTGAGGAACACCTGGATGAAAATCAGAAATTGTATTTTTCCCCCCCAATACATTCTTAATCCTACGACAGCTGCTTTGTACTTCAAAGTAATCAGTGAAACCAGTTTTGTTTAGAACCTATCAATCAGATGCTCCTTGAATTGTATCTGAATCCAGAATGTGAGTATACTTTACCTTAACCTCACTGGATATGAATAACAGTTTGTTTTCTTGATGTGCACATAATGCTCCTGTATTCCTGCATTCATATGCATTCCCACTTATTAGTGATGGTGACAATAGGGTTGAAGTGGGAAGCAACCTTTAGAGATCATCTGGTCCACCTCCCCTGCACAAGCAGGACCATTTACAGTCCAAGTTCACATCCTGATGGTTTTGGATATCTTCAAAGCTGGAGAGCACCACCTCTTTGGACAACCTCCCCTAAGTTCTCAAATAACTCCAAAGAGAATTTTGTATTCATAATGTCTGCAGGAAGAGGATGCACAACTGCATATTTGTAAAGATGGTTAATTATTTACATAGTAAAGAAGGCTGCGTTTTGTGTGGGGATAAATCAAATTATTTTAATCTCAAAGAATAGGAAGAAAATGGTCTAAAGCACCCCATTGAAATTACTGATGTGGAAAACTGTAGCAATGAACTTCCAAGAAATGTTTTCTTTCTCCCTTGTTCCCTTAAAATTCACCTTGTGGTGAATTTTAATGTTCTAAGATGTGAATCTGAAAGACAAGGCTCTCTCCATGCTTGGAAAAATGAGGGAAGATTTTGTAAAGTGGCGTGTAAATCATGAAAATCACAGTTAAATATTATCTGTGAATGTTTGTGGGGGAAAAATAAAACTTCTTCCTGTCTGATAACGAGTTATTACTGCTTATTTGCTGGTTCAACATGTGGCATCTTCCTCAGAGGGATTCTGCATGAGATTTAGCACATGAACACTTGTAATGTGCTTTTCGACCTCTGAAAAAGAAAATATACATCAGCTATTCACCATAAACTCTCATGCTCTGAATTCATGATGACCATGGCTTATGCACTGTAAGTTACCTGGAGCCATTTGAATAAGCCAGTCTAGAAAATAAGAGTGAGTGACAACTGAGCAGGAACAGACAGGAGGAGGATAAGAAAAGAGTCAAATAAGCAAACTACTGCTCTAGGCTGTCTCATCTGAAGGTGCTGTACAGCAGCAGCAGGAATTCTGCAGGCTGTGTCTGTGTTTCCTTTCTGGAGACTGGCTGCCCAGTTTGCCTATTAGGCTTTGTTTTTGTTACCTAGAGCTGTCATCATCCAGCCTTTACATTCCCTAGGGAAGTTCCGAGCACTGCAACCTCAAAAATCAGCAATGTTTTTGAAAATGCAGGGACAGGGATTCCTGTGATGAAGAGGCAAATGCCAAAGGGGAAAAACTTGCCTTTATTTCTCTCTTTTCTCAGAAACAAGCATACAGTCCCCAACACCCAGCATACCCTTTTTGGACACCGTTGAATTAAAACCGGAGTTTGCATCAGTGCTGTGGGTTGGCAGGGGGACAGCTCTGCACGTGTTAACGGTGAAGAATGAAGGAGCTTAGCCCTGAAAGTGAAAGAAATAGAGGGGGATGTTTGCAGTAAAAGCCTCCATTTAGTACCAGCTCAGCTGGGCTGTTCCTGTGCCATCAGAGCATGGGAGCCGTGAAGGTGAGTGGTGAACCCTGCGTGGCATCAGGGATATGTCTGGGCTATTTCTGGTACCTGCAGTAGCAGCAGTTTTGCTATTGCAGCAACCTCATGAGCTGTGAAAAGAAGACTAATGTTATGAAGCAAACTCCCCAAATGTCTATGCAACAAAGCTTTTTGACATCTTTTTTCCCCCAGTGCAAACTCTGCTGAAGACAATACCTCTCTGTGCTAATCCCCACCCGTGCAAACAAGGTTCAATGCCTCTGCTCTCCCCACAGCTTGCAGCTCACCAGGGGAGGAGGCATCACCTTTGCAAATGGCAAGATGTATTTGTGGCTCTGCCCTGAGACCCCAGGGCTGCACTAGGTGACCTCTGAAGGCCCTTTCCTTGGCAAAATATGTAGCTCTTAAGCTACAGGGTGAAGATATACCACTTCTCTGTGCCCATGGGCTGAGACTGGATTTAGAGATGTGATCGATGGTGAAAATTTCACTTTCACAGTATCACTATAAATGTTGGTGCTCAATCTGAGGTAACTTGGCATGTGGGCTCCTCTCCATGCAAGGCAAGTGGTGGCAGTAGAAATTTACAGAGCAAGTCTTTGTCTCTTCGGTGGAAGTTTGGCATGGTGTGTTCAGGATGCAGTGTTTCAAATTTCTTCTCCAAGTTGTGGGCCCACAGCCCTTCTGAGAGGATTCATCAGCAGCTCTAGGTTCTCCATCCTGTGGTGTTCATCATCTCACTGAGTTAGGTACTCATGTCTACCCTGGTATCAGCTGAGGGAAGAACCACAATTTGGCCCTTAAATCACAAAATCAGTCAGTACCTTATGAGGAGTAAAGTGAAATACTTACCTTGTAGACAACTGTTTACATTATTCACTTCTCTTCAGAGAGAGTTAACTTTACTTTAGAAACCAATTAAAGGTGTATTTCTAATTTAATAAAGATGGCATACTTAAATTTCCAGAGTAGTCAAGAACCACAGAGGTACTGCTGTGGAAAGCTTAAGCACCGATTTTACTCTTGACCCCAATGGCTGGAAAATAAATCAGAAAAGGTTCAACTGGTACACTTCAGGAGAGGCTACTTAGCCCTATTTATTTGACTTGTTATTTCCTAAGTTGCCCTGTGAAGGTCTCAGAATTTGCCCCTCAGTCATTTTTGGTTTTGTCCTTGATATTCTGGATTTCTAGAGGCAAACCTGCTGGGATAGAAATTCAGATGTAATTCCTTCTGATCTTAAGATTAAATGCAGTAGTCTCATTATTAAAAATATTAACAGTAATCAAATAATTTTTAAAAACAGTCCCATCACTGACTTCTTACAAATATTCTTATCTCTCCAACCACAAGAAAGAAAAAGTCATATGTATTTAGAACTTCGTGTTTCCAGTTTCCCTTCCAGCATTTATCAATTTTCCATCCTCTTTTGCATAGACCATCCATCCCACACTTCTAACATAGGTAGGGAACTGCCAGCTCGCTTTCTTGGATGGGTTTGGAAAACCATCCGTAAGGAATGCTTTCATTTCACTTCTTTCTTAACTTCCATGTCATAACATATTTTATTCTATTAGCCTAGTACAGTCAGTCACACAGTAATGACATCAAGATAATCTACACATTTATTTTCCATATTTATTTAAAAAATTGCCTCTTAGTAAACCCTTGATTTTATTTTCTTGGTAAAGTATGGTCATTTTCTGTATGGATTTATAATCACTTCCAGCAGGTAGTACCAGCATCATTGACTTTATGAAAAGCAGATTCTGAAGTCACACTTCCTAACTTTGGGGATTTTTTTTCCTCCATTACATTGTATATGTAATGGAGAATCAGTGAACAACATGTTTAGTACACAGAATTATAGGTGGCTCCAGAAGGGAGAAGGCACACTAAAATAATAATATGCCTCTACTATACAGAACATTAGCTGGCTTTAAACTTCTACATCCAAAAAGCCATCTGAAAGAAAAATTCTCTTATCCAAAATTTTGTAGGCATTTTATTTTCACATTTTGTCAATTCTCTAGCAGCTAAGATTTTTTGTTACTTGTTCTGAACTGCCTTGATGTGAGTGATGAGGTGCTTTGCCCATATTGAAATTCAGGAGCAAGGTAGAATGAGGTCTAAATCCCTGAAGAACATCTAGTGAATGGATTCAAAGCAGACCTCCTGCAAGCTGTTCAAATAGGGCTCCTGGAAAATGCCATTACACTGACATAATTTTTTCAAACACTGAAAATAGTACTTCTGTAGTGGAGAAATTCATATGGCTCAGGAGGTGAAGGGCCTGTATCCCATACCCTCACTGGAATTCAAGCCTGTTCCTCCCAAAAAAATGCACCAAATGCTACCAGGCACTAGGTTTTAGCATAGGCCACATGGCAAAACTGTCCACCTTCCTTCTGAAGTCCTTACATGAATGTGTGCAGCTTAATGTCACAAGAAAAGAACCTCAGGACTGATAACTTTGCAGTTCAATAACTGTGTTATAGATGAGTGCTGGTTTCCAGTCTCTGGTCCCAGGGCTGTTCCTGTTTTAGTCCAGTAGAACAGAAAAAAAGTATCTATAAGTGGGTGCCTATCTTAACAATAATGATAGAGAAGTATTTTGTCTATATCTTTCTGATAGCATGAATTTTTCCTCACTTTCTTAATGTCTGCCTAGAAAAGAGAATAGTGACTAAAATAGGTCATTTGTGAGCTTCCTTTCAGCATTTCAGAGGCAGCTGCTCTGCAGCTTTTCCATCTGTATCCTCAGGCAAGAAATTAGATATTCTTAATTATGAGATGGTGTGGCACAGCTATTATGTAAGAACACCACCACCTACACATGCTCAAGATTGTTTTGCATTACTCCCTCACTTGAGTGCTACAGTTTGGAAACAGGATCCAGCTTTTCCATAACTTACTGACAGTTTAAACATGGTGGGAAAACACTCCTAAAGGATGTCTATTGTAAATCCTGATAAACCCCTTATTTTCTTGCACAATGCCTCATGAAGAAGGCCGCTTTTGGCACAAGCCCTGGTTGCAGCCTGCAACCTCACAGCAACAGCTGCAGCTCTGCCTCCACTCACGCCCCTGACAGCTCCTTTTCTGTGAGCACAAAGCATTCCCAAACATGGGCCAGCAGTGACCACTTCTGCCTTTTCCAAAACCCTCAGCTTGCCAAGTGAGGAATCACTTTACTAAATTCTAGCGGGATGAACACTGAGGGGAAAGGCTTGCTCAAGCTAGAATTTCATAACAGGAAAAAATCCCCCGGGTCATATTTTCAGGTTATATTAATGCAATCATTGTGTGATATCTAATGGGGGCTTACCTGCATACTGCTCAAAAGGTTTGGTTGCTGATCTGTAAGAAATGTGATATTCTGCTCAGAGCAGTGGTGAGTACAGTGCCTGTTGGCCTAAAATACAGACAGCACTCAGCCCACAGACATCCTTGAGACACCAGAGGGAAACACTGTGAGAAAGCTGACTGGTGTCTGTGACACAGGAGAACCTCCAGGGTCAAAGGGTGAGTGTTTTTGGCAGCGTGGAGCCCATTTCTTCGCTCATGAATGGTGATTAATATGAAGGATCCTGGAATTCATACCCAGGGGCCTTTTGTGTATCTCTTGTACCCTGAGACAGGAGCAACTCCACCTTGCTGCCTTATTTGCTTGTTGTTTTGTGCAAACCTTCCAGAGGTGTAGACTGGCAATGAGTATGGAGCTCAACAAAAGCCTCAGGAGACCACGCGTATTTCAAACCAAAACCAATGATGCTTCAAACTCCCCACACAGTTTTGCTGAAACATGTGAGCTAGAGCTAAGAGATAGGAAACCGAATCTATGGCTAGAGTACAGCAGTAAATACTCAGCACCTCAGCTGTGCTCCCACTGCAGTGTCTAACTCTCTGTGGTGGTGTGGGAAAATCCACATCCAGCCCCAGAGGCGTATGGAGGACCACTTTGAATGACAGAGCTGCTCCATCTCAGTGTTCCTCCCATCAGTGCTGGCCATACTGAGCTTTTCTAAGTGGGGTTGGTGATGTCTTCCCTTCACCCTCTCTTGCCCTTTTCCTTCATGAGGTCAATGAAAAGAGCTTGTTCCCTAAAATTCTCATCTTAGGGGAACAACCTAGTCCCTGGCTCCCAGAGTTATATAACTGGGACTTCTTCTGCCCTTTGGATCAGGTCCTGTAGCACCTGGTTAGACCTGCCTCCTCTAGACCCAGAGTCTGGGAGATGAACAAATCTCAGCCTGCGATGTGCTGCTGAAGGTCCCCATGTGCTCCCTCTGCTGTCTGGCTTTGCTGACACAGTAAGAGAAACCTGGCTGAGGTTCTGAGACAGACACAGTGTCACACAGAACCACAGAATTTTTGGTGGTGGAAGGGACTTCTGGAGATAATCTACTGTCCATGCTGAGGGAGACCCAGCTAAGTGGAGCTCTGAAGCAGAGAAGGTGCTGTGACACAGTCTGATCATTGCACCACTCCTGGGTTAAAGAAAGTCATATCTTGTGGTTATGGGCCCAGCTCCATCATCTGCTGAAGGACTGTCCAGGGTCCCCATGAGACAGAGGCAGTCAGGTGCATGTAAGTATGACAAGGAGAGGAAGAGGTTCCTCTCTGAATGCTGTGTTATTTTCTGGTTTGTTTCCATTTTCCTCTTGCTGTTATTGTGTGTTTTCTGCAGGTGCTTATCATGCTTTTGGGACACATGATTCAACAAAGCAAGAGAATGAGATGCAGCAGCATCAACAGGGTGCCTCCTCTCTAGGAAGGGAAAGGAGTGTGTTTCCTTCTTTTGGTACTTGTTTTAGAGAGTGAAAATGAGAAGACATCGGGTCGTGTCTCTCACTTTCCTGCTGGATGTGAAAAGCCATTTTCCTAGTACTCTGTCAGACCTTGCTGTCCCCAAGCACGATCATTCAGAAATAAACTGGGCAGGCTACACAGTTGTTGGTTTCAATTCAAGATGGGACAGAACACTGCCCTTCATCAGCAAAGAAATTGCCAGAGTCAGCTCTTCCCAGGAGCAGGTAACTCTCTCAGCTTTAGCTTTTCCTGGAGTAGTGAGTGATACTACTGGAAACATAAGTGATGGTACTGAAAACACAAACTGTTGTCTGTTTTCACACAATATGCCTTAGGTTTTACACACTGTAAAAAAGAAGAGTTTTTTGTACTGTGTACCTCACTGAACCACAGTGTCTGAAGGCTGGCCAATGCTTCTAAACCATGTAACAGTTCCTGCAAGGAAAACAGGATGTTGAGTAGGAGACAGTATTTACACAGAGTGCAGTCTTTAAAAAAAGTGGCTGCTAAAAATCTGAACAAATCAGAAGGATCCCTCTGCAAAGTCTGGTTCTGAATTTGCCTGATTTCCCATTTGGTAGCTGCAGGCCACAGATTCTGTTTTTGTCATGTAAACCAGGCTTATCCTTTAAGGAAAGTGTTGCTGTGAGCATTTCAGTCTGGTTTCTCATGAGCGTGATGCTCTGTGTCTTCTCCTTGCAGCTGGAGAGTGCTGTCACCTATGAGAAATTAGCAGAATGGACCAGCATGGAGAATGTGTATCCATGAGAGATCATAGTATACTTGCCTCACTTCAGAATGGAGGAGAGCTGAGAGCTCATACCTGTGCTGCAGGCTCTGGGGATCAGGGATGCCTTCATCTTTGAAAAAGCTGATTTCTCTGGACTGTCAAGAGTGTCTGGGCTGTTCCTTTCCAGGGCCATTCACAAGTCCTTTGTGTAAGTCCACGAAGATGGCACAGAGGCAGCTGCTCCTACAGGAATGACCAAAAGAATATTTTGCCTCCACATTCCTTATAAGTTCAGAGCTGACCAATTGCTCCTTTTCTTGATCAAACATAATGCAAGCAGAAGCGTTCTCTTCTTTGGTCAGTGTTGTTCCTCCCAAGGGTAGAGCAGATTCTGCTCCTTTCTTCACAAAAAGAGTGCAGTACTGTGGTAGATGGTAGAAAGGAGTAAGGCATAAACAATGTGTTCCTCTATCCCCAGCAAGGAAGTTGGGAAGTAGGAAGGGGACACAGCCAGGAGGTCTGACCCCAGCTGATCAAAGAAATATTCCATAACATATAACATCACATCAGCAATAAAAACTGGGCTAGAGGAAGAAGGAGTGGTGGAGTTTTTTGGCTTGCAAAGTAAATTTTGCTATAGACTCAGAGATGTGAGCACTTGCTTTTGCATTATTTGTCTTTTTCCTCTTTCTTTTGCCTACTAAATTGCATTTATCTCAACTCCCTTTTTTAATCCCTGCTTTTGCTCCTCCTATCCTCTCCCCCATCCCTTTGGGGATGGAGGTGAGTAAACAAGCAGCTGTGTGGGTGCTTGGATGCTGGCTGGGATCAATCCACACCACAGGGTGTAGCTGTAGTTTGTCAAATGCACTAATGTAAAGAGAAGTATTTTAAAAATGTATTAGTGTTTTTTGGTTTTTCTTGTGTCGTATTCATAGGTTTTAATATTTTAATATCAGTTTTTTAATATAGCACGAAATAGTGAGCTGACTGTTTTTCTATGCAAAACCCACTTCAGGTAAGGCCTGGAATCATTAAATTCGTCTTTTCTGATTTTTGATTATAAAAATTGTTATCTAAGTGTATTTGTGCAGTTTATTCATTTTGTTTCTGCATGGCAAAGCTCATTTTCTGTCTATACAAGAATGAGTGAATACACATAGGTTATAGTGAATGTTAGTGACTCCAAAGTTTGGAGACCTGCAGGCAATTATTGAGATTCACAACTGGGACAGAGAGAATGGAACTGTACAGCAAAATTAATTTGGTCTAATTCTGGTCTCGTCTGCCTATACAATTTTCTGCAATTATGCAGTGTGCATTTATAAACTATTAAATTGGTATTAGTGGAGTTATGATAGGTTTACACCCGTGCCTGAGAACAGAATTCAGTCCCATTTCTCTGGCTGAGTTGCTCAGATATCCATGCATAGCAGGAAGAAAAAAGGGCCATCTTGAAGTCTCAGTTTAGAAATTGTTGTTGTGTTTCTTCATGTAGCACAAAGGCAGACAAAAGGAGAATGTATTTATGAGTATGTCATGTACTTTCCAAATGCAGGGAGGAAAAATTAACCATGTCCTTAATATACTGCAAACCGCAGAATGAAGACAGGTACTTGGAGGCTTTAGCTACACTCAAATGAGAAGGCTTTCTGGCAGAATCAGAGCTTTGAAGTCACCCCACAAGCATTTGATGGCGTTCCAGATCCGGTTCACCTCCCATGGCTTAGAGGTAATGTTTGCTTTGTGCAAGATGGAGGTTTAGGAAAAAGGTCAAATGTACTTTCCACCAGCAATTGGACATCATGTTCTGTCAAGACATTCTTATTCTCATCCAATGATCACTCAAGACCAAAACACCAGGGACTACTTTATGTGTTCTGCATGAAATAGTGGTTCTTGGAAGCATGATGCTTTAAAGTCAGATATCCTTAAATATCTTTTCTGTTTAGTATTCTGTATAGTAATCTTTGTAGTATTCTTATTTGGTAGTAGATATTTCTTAAGTGTCTTATTTTATGAAGGTTCTTATTTCTTAAATATCTTCTTTTACGAAGGTTGTTGCTAAGTAATGCTGGTCACAGGTTCCACATGAGATTATACATAAATGTTTGCAAGCAGCTGGGATACAAGTATCTGGGATTCACAAGGTGATGTGTCTGTGTTACAGGCAGGCCAGAAAAGAAGAAGCTGATGAATTTTATGCAGGATAATATAAGAAAAACAACTTTATCAATGGTAAAAATCAGTTGAACTGAGAGAAGAGCTGTAGAATACTTATTTTCAGGAGAGTTCAGTAGTCCTTGGTTACCCCAGACATGCAGGAATTTGACTTGCAGAATGATGAAATGACACAGTCTACAAATTCCATAGCAGGATAGGAAAAACATAACCTCTGCACATCCACATTATTCTGTGGCCTGAAGAAGAGCAAATTCTCTTTTCACACTTCCTCTGAAGCTGAATCAATTTAAATTGGCTGAAAATTTGACCCTATGCTTTGAAATTCCCCACCTGCCAGCTCCTCACAGAGCTTGGCAGCTTAGGAAAGGTGTTTTCAAATCTTAGTTTGTTTTCAAAACTTGGTCACTAACAAAATGTGTACAGTATTGAGAAACTCTTACACCCCTTTTTCTGGACTGGCAATACATCTCACTGTACAAACTGTGACACCTGGCAAGAATACCCCCACATCAACATTTGTGCAAATAACATATTAGACTACTGAGCAACTGCATAATTTGACTAGCTATGGAAATCATACCACAAAGGTTGTCATGGAGTGAGGAAGAGCAACTACTTTTAACATCCAGACTGATGGACAAAAGCAATACCTTTCTCCTCAGAATGGTGAGAATTACACAATGCACTAAAGGGCTGAGCAGCCCTGAGGGGTATTTTGAGGTTTCCAAGTCCGTAATTAGTTGAAGCAGCTCAATAACTAACAATACTCACAGAGTTTTGGGTAGTGTGATCAGTGTAGTGTTAAGTTCCTGGCTGAGAGTACATCTACAATAATTACATTTTATGATCAGGGAGACAGTCCCAAATACTACATCTTGTACAAAGGATAAATTGACTAATAAGTATTTGCATGACTTGGCCAGTGGCATATATCAATGTAACTATTTTAGTTTACAGTCAGGATGACTTCAGACAAAGTTGAGTTAAAACTCCAAGAATAAGGAAGCACTGAAATGTAACAGAAGTTTGGAAACTCTTTGTCTAGAAGCTTTAAAAACCAGGTTCAGAGAACATCTATCAGCTGTAATCTGGGTCTTTCTTCATGCCTTAGGGCAGCAGATACATTAGAAATCCCAAGGTTCCTTTCAACCACACAGTTCTGTCATTTCCAACCAAAGTTCACAACAAGAACAGATTCACTGCATAAGAATATCTATTATCTTTCCCAGTGGCTAAGCAATATAGAAAAACATCCCTTTTTTTAAAATGCAAAGGAAATTTTCTACTGTTTACTGCGTCCCACAATGCTGACTGACAAGAAAAGCTATGCACTGAGGTAAAGCCAGGAGAAGAATATTTATGGACATTCTGTATTGCACAGCTTTAAAAACATGCTACATTTGTTATTTAGATGAAGAGACCTGGCTTATAAAACAATTTAAAGTGCCACAAAGGGATGATACCCAGAAATACTGTAAATGAGATCACTCACAAAACCTGGATCAGCATTATAAATGAGGGTCATCATGCAAAGAATATTTACCTGTTTAGTCATAACACATTATGCTGTGGCAGTCAGCTAAGAAGACATCCTTGCTTACGAATGTAATTTCCTGTTAGTCAAGGCTCATGGGCAGGTCAGCAGGAGCGTGAGCAGAGAAGGCACGACAGGCAAAACTGGCTGCATTGCTAGAGCTATTTTTGGATGCTGGTAAGATAAGTGAATCAAAGATGAAGAATTTTCTGATGCTATTTTGCGTCATGTCTAAATTTCCCTGGAGAGTAGAGGGGTTCATTGCAATCATGGAAAAACTTCTGCTGCAGAAAGAAGTTAGGGTGTCAAAAAAAGAGTGCTGGGTTCACCTTTTCCCCAGGAACTTGAATCACCAGCATGAAGTGGCCCAAGTCTCTGCAAAGCTGACACTCATCAATTTTTGCACTCTGTTGCCAGTAAATTCAGTGCTGGAGAGTCAGCAGACAGCAGTGCAGTTTAGAAGGTGATAGTTGCTTGACTCATTCAGCCTGAAGATGACAGGACTTTGCTCACGCTGTGCTTACCAAATGAGCTTAGAATGTCAGCAACATCTCAAATCTCTCCAGCTTCTTCCACAACTTCAAGAGTTATTTTTCTGTCATGCTAAAGTTTCCATGGATCACCATAGATACTTTAGCCCCCTAATTGCTCTGATATGTTGTATAAGGCTTGTTATTTGTCGTAGCAGATGTCTGACAAACAGGGAGGGCCTTCTTGGCCCAGTGAAAACCACAGGAGTCCTTGTTTTGTTCTTGCTATTCAGCAACTCGACTTATCTAATGGTACCTTTGCTCACAGCAACCTCAGACATTTCAGGTACTCTGTAATTACCACCTGAGCAGGGTGGTAGCAGAACGTGCATTTTGTCAGATGAAAGGGACTAGAAGAGCCTTGGCTGTCAAACCTGAGATCAGGCTCTGGTTTCTCAACAGGAATCTGCTTCCCTGGTGCATCCTGCAGACACTGATATCAAGGAAAGCATATGACTGCAAACAGGGAGAAAAAAAGCCAAGGGACAGCTGTAGCCAGCTAAGTTTTGCACATTCTTTTGCAACAAAGAATAATCACAAGGGATATGTTGATGGTCTGTTCTGCAACAGAGTCATTGCTTCTTGCTGTGAGATTGTGTTCTACTGATTGACATCACCAAGTGAATCTCTTGTTCCTTGAGTTCGCCCTCCTATGCTTCTCTCATCCTTATCATCAGAACTCTCTCTGATTTACAAATCACACAGAGAAATCTTCATTCCCTTGGTCCTGGCCCCAAGGCCATCAGAGACATTGAAAAAATGTCACTGGCAAGTGAAGGAAAAGTTTGAGACTTTCAGCCAAAATGACTGCTATCAGGTAAACAGCCCTGAAAAAACTTGTCCCTAAGCATGTGGACAGCATTTACAGGCTTATCTAAATTTAGGGAGCTGTAGCTGTAGAAAGAATCTCAGTCTGTGATCCATTCCTCTGTGCCTCAAAACAGCTTTACTATGACAAGTGTCTGACCAGCAGCTAAAAGGGTTGTCTTTGAAATCTGCATTCTCAACAGAGTAGTTTAACTATCTGAAAGAATATCTGTCACTTCTATTTTACTTACAATGCTTTAATCTTCATCTTCCTTTCCACACAATGCATCTCAGTAACTGTTTCTCTATAATCTTTTAAAAAAAATCCTTCTGTTATTTACTCTTTCCTGCTAGGAGGCTTATCCAAGGAAAGGAATGAAGAGTCTCCTGATTCTGAGATTACCATGACCGTCTTCAATCCTCTTCATTTTACTCTGGCCTGAAATGAACCTCTGCATTATTCCAAGAGCAAGAAAGGAGTCAGAGATCTGACAAATGTGGTATGAGCCCTAGTCCAGCTCCCTGTTCAACAGCAGGACGAGATAGATTTGTTTTTCCCAGCAGGCACTTGCATAGTGGGTTTTCCCAGAACCTACAATGCAGGAGATTCTTCAATCTACTCGAACAAAAACTCCCAGGTTTCTCACACATTCACATGAAAAAATTATGCCTGTCTAAGCCACTCTCTAACCTGCATTAAACTAACCTAGAAGAGAAGGAAATATCAATGGAGGAGATTAGAAAGAGAGCAGAAAATATTCCTTTCTGTGAATCAATGCCATTCCAGCTCCATTAGCCATAATTTGGCCACTGATAGAAAATGATCCATGTGAATCAAACCTCCACCAAATGGAGCCACAGTTAATTTTCAGGTTAAATTGAAATGTGATAGGAACAGAAGTACCTACAAAACCAGTGAAATAATGAGCAACAATAAAGAAACCTGTACACTTCAGACAGTTCAGACGAGCTCAAAAGTATCAGAAGGCTCAGCAGGGCTAGGAGAGGAGTATTTCAGTCTGGTAGCATATTAGTTAACTTGAACTTTGCCTTAACAGATCCCTACACAGAAAAATTAATTCTAAGAGTACTTGTGGCTCTAGCCACACACTCCTTAGGCTGTGAGGGTATAAAAGCCTTGGGGGTGCCTTTATTTGGGGTCCACTCTCAGAGGAGCCCATCTTGAGCTGATATTTTGTTATTGCACTAAGATTAGATTATTTTAAACATTGAGAAATCTGAGACTCTGCCATGGGAAACCTGGGGTGAGCCAGTAGGGAAAGCTGGTCTGACTGTGAGTGTCAGAGCAGCTCTGTGGGGTGTGCAGCTCCCAAGGGACCTCAGTCCCAGCTCGGGTTTGCAGGTGTGACTGCTGGAGTGGCTTCTGGATAACCGGACAGGGAGGTTTCCTTAACAGCAAGAAACAGGCTCAGCAGGTGGGCTCTTAAGTGACTGTGTAGACAGCGGCCAGAAACCAGGAAAGCAAGCCAGACACTTCTTTGTGAAATTTTCTTGCCCCTTTGTTAAGCAAGTTAAACCAGACCCCATGGCTTGCTTTCCTTCAGGCAAAATCTGTGCAGGTCTAACCCTCTTGTCCTCAGGGCTTGAGTGAACAGCATGTTTTTAATTTATATTTCCTTCCAGAAAAAGATATGAGAAGATTCAAACCAGAAGAGAATTAAACTCATGAGTACCTTTTGATTGACATGAAACTGCATTCAGAACTCCCTAAATACCACAGAAGCCTCATATCTGGTTGGGTTGATATCTAAGTATATGTTAGCAGTGATAACTAAGTACTTCTTACAAAACAGTGTTTTAGGTGTTCGTGCTTGCATACACTCATGCAATGTTTGCCCACCCACACACCATATCAACCCAAATGTGAAGGAACATTATGTTTCAGGAAAATAACCCCAATGATACATTCCTTCTTATAATTAGGTTGCTCTGTCCCTGCTGCCTATACCTTGCTGAAGCAATAAAAGGCAAGAACCAGCCTTCCCCAGAGACACTTAGAAAAATGAAATGTCTTGGGCTAAACTTCACTGATATATCAGTGTCTTGTGGAAAGCCTGCCTGGACAAACCTCAACAGTTTTCCTGTTAACACATCTGCAGAATGCAAGGTTTTGAAAGCAGACTATGTGGGCAGGGGTAGCTTCTCTATGTTTTGCCCCTTGTGCCACAAACGCCTCCCCCACACAGACCAGAAATATCCTGGGTCCCCAGGAGAAGATCAGGGCATTCATATTTCCATCAGTAAAACCTAGACCAACGCAGACAATGGGTGGAGAGCCCCTAAGTGCAGTGTCTCTGTAGGAAGCACAGCACCCCAGGAGCACCAGAGTCACTCTGCATGTGCTGTGTGGGCACTGTGAGTGCACATGACCTGCACCCCATCACTGCAATGACAGTGGATGACCATCCCTGAGGTACCCCTGAGGTACCAAGTTGGCACACCCGAGCTGTGCATGCAATGTGCCCTCTCTTCTAGGATGTCATGCAAAGGAAAGCAAGTTGATGTTTGCCCAGGCTGATGGACATTTGACAGATTCTGGAACAAATGGGTAAATTTGTCTTCTCCATTAAGGACAGAATCTTCAGCTGAGGAAGCAAACAGGCAGAGAAAGCTCCCTGGAAGGGATCTTTAAGAGAGGTCTTCAGAGGCACAGATCTGGAAAAGGCAAAGGGAATTGTCCTACCTCCACCTTGGAACCACTGCCTTATGTCACAATTGACCAGACAGGTAATCTGTATTATAGTTCTATATTTTCTTTTCCCTTGATACTGTGCCACCTGCAGAGGTTTTAATAACTAGTATCTATTACAGAAACATGTGTATTTGCATTCAGCGGTGCCACTTTTGACAGCTAAAATGTCAAAACCTCTAGAATTTATTTTTTACAAGTAGAAAATTGCCTGAGTTCTTTGTTTCTAGGAACTTGCTTTCTTTTTTATAACTAAGTAGAATTTTTTTACATTTCAGTATACATTTCAAATTGTGACTTCTTTCTGAACTCCTAGGGATAAGGAAAAATAGAAGATTCCACAAAAGATACCCTAATTGTACTAACTGGTTGCAACAGACAGGAATGTGACTCACCATGAGTGAAAATTATGCTATCACTGGGAGTGGCAATGGTTTTATATCCCATTGCTCCAGAAGTCCTGTCAACAAGCTCAGCTGTCAAGTTGACACCGTCAGTTCCAAGGAGAAGGTAAATATCTCCATGAACTTAATTCTAAAAGACAGAAATAGGAAATGTTGAAGGACTGATATGTACATTATTGATATACATCCTGCCTAGCAGATATATATGGGATATGACATATTTTGAGGAAGTGAGAATATTTTCAAGTTGCTGTGCAATGGTTTGGATTACATTAAAATCTACGGGCTGTGCAATTAGTCTGTGCTTAACTTGCACAATGGCTTTACTAAGTATTTCTAAAGAAGAACAAAACCAAACCATTCCCCACTTCTTTATGATTCAGAGTAGTAATTTATGATAGCACAGACTACACTGT
Organism: Campylorhamphus procurvoides; assembly: GCA_013396655.1. Classification (NCBI taxonomy): domain Eukaryota; kingdom Metazoa; phylum Chordata; class Aves; order Passeriformes; family Dendrocolaptidae; genus Campylorhamphus; species Campylorhamphus procurvoides. The sequence goes on along the minus strand of WBMV01005963.1, from coordinate 76,698 downwards.
TCCATCTCTTAAATATTTATATGGATAATGTAATTCTTTTTATGTAATAGGGGGAAGATATTTTCCATGGTTGTGGAGAAAATTCAGACTCAGTAAGAATCAAATAAAAAATTATTTAGAATAATGAAACTTCTAAAATATTGAAATAACTTTCTGATGGATCAGATGTTTCTACATCACTTTACTGGATGAAGGCATTGGAAAAAGAGGTTCATAAGAAAGGAATTCTGTCCTACGTGTAAGATATGAAGAGTTTTGCAGAGCATTCAAGATTATCTGCTTGTAATAATTGCAATTGCAACTGAAGTGTATTTGGGAAGAGAGTTTAAGCTGCAGATAAAATAAAAAATATGACTGGAATTTTCTACTAATGCACAATATGTCCTTGCTAAAAATCTTACTGAGTCTGTTTGTATTTCCATTTTTTTTGCCAAATGTTTGTTAAGCAACCAGCCTCAGAAGGACACAATATGTGAGGCATGGGTGATTAATACAAAGTTTTTAGAGAGACAGAGAGTGAGATATGATCAAGGGTGTAATTAATAAGGGCTATACCTGAGGACTTGAGGCAAGAAAGATCAGGATATAAACTGAGCAGGCACTGTGGTTAGGACAAAGTTAGGGCTAAGTGACAAAGCCATAGCTATTGCTTGAGCTGGAGAAACAGCTCAGCTTGGAATACTGCTGCTTCAAATGTGTTTCTCCTGCCATTCAGGGTGCTGGTTTTCAGATTCACTATGAAATCCCAAACGTGGTGAACAGGGAATCTTCCATGAAGTGCTGAATAATTCAGCCAAGCTATTGCAGAAAACCTTACCATGCTCTACCAAGGCATCTAAAAGCAGCAGGTGTAAGGATGAGAAGCCGAAATTACTTTCCCCCTTGTTTCAGGTGATTGCGGTGCCACAATGTGCTCTCTTAGTGCAGCCAATGCCAAGTTCTGTCTCGACTTCTTCAGAGAACTGAGCAAAAGGAAAAGAAATGAAAACATTTTCTTCTCCCCACTAAGTTTGTCAGCTGCTTTTGGAATGGTTGTCCTTGGAGCCAGGGGCAACACACTTGAACAGATTGAGAAGGTAGGTTTCCTTTGCTCTGAAAAGGGAATGGTGGCAAGATATGAGCCAAGAGACTGATTTAGTTCCAAGACATCCAAGGGATTGATGGACACATAGAGCCCTTAAAAATATATTGTGCTGTTCCTAATAGCAAACTTTTTCAGACTAAACATTATTACAGTAATTGATCATTCAATGAATACATCAGTGCTAAGAAAAGTGTTTCCTGCACTTACCAGGGCTCAGAAGTGTTCCTTCCCTTTAATGAGGTCTTCTGCCTTCTCTGGACAACCAAAGCTATCTTATAAAGAAAGATTTCAAAGATTTCATGCACTCATCCCCTACAAAAACTGCTTGTTCACTTGCAAGGATCTTATGGTGAAGAACAAAGGGGGCTTTTCCCAGTGACCATGTCTGGCTGTGTTTTGGATAGGTTTGCAACACTGCCTTAGCTTTGAAGTGCCTTCCCTGAGCTTCATTCACCCAACATTTACATTGCAGGTATTTCATTTCAGTGAAGTTTTGAGCAGTACGAGACAGAGCAGCAGACACCCTTCTGACCAGGTAAGACACAATTGCAGCTCTGAGCTGAGGCAGCAGGAGCCAGTTTGTCAGCCCTTTTCCTTGCAGACAATCACTTAATCAGAGGGCACAGCAGGGCTGATCAGCCTCTCCATCTGGATTTGCAGACCTGCTTATTACTGTTCGTTTGCTAATTATTTAAGGGGCCTTGTGAGATCACACATTTCAATGGCTAAACCTTCTCATTACAAGGTTTCTAACCAAAACAGCAGTACCAATCTAAAAAGTTCTGAGTGCTTCAATTGCCACCTGCAAAAGTTTGTCTACAGAGCATGCCAGAGGCACCTGGAGCTTGCTTCTCCCAGTCTCTAAGCCAGCAGTCTTTTGCTTAGTGTGCACAGAGACATTGCTGCAGGATACAACATGAAGGTGAACTGGTGCTGGCCTGAAGGGGAATCATTCTGTCATTCTGGACATCTGGCACAGGGGGAGTAGAAGGTGGTGCCTTGATGCATTTATTCCAATGCCTGTATCAAGTGGGTGAAGCAGAGTTTCTCATGTGGAGAGAGGCTGCAATGCACCCTTGGGTCCAGTTTTGCATAGGAAACTCAAGCCTACCATGAAACTTCTGTTTTCTCATTTGAAGTGTGAAGAAGCTGAAGGAGTCCATTCCCAGTTCCAGGCTCTGTTGGCTGAAGTCAGTGAACCCAGTCCAGGCTGTTGTCTCACGATTGCCAACAGGCTCTTTGGAGAAATCACTTATCCATTCTTCCAGGTAAGTGGATGTGGTGTCCCTTTTTACAGCTCCTAGGAGTGACAAGATCAGCAGAATTTCTTCAGTCATAAAGCATGAAGGGAAATGAAATACAATGGCACTGTAAGGGTGTGCTGATAAATGACTGCACTTCCCAGATTGCAGTCAGGGAGCCTTTCCATCTCAGTTGCCCAGTGGTTAGACATGGGGCAGAGTACAGGTAAGACAGAATTAAAGCTTTTAGATGAAGAAACAGATGTATGGTAATTTCTCTCCCCTGGCATTACAGAAAATGTGGTAACAGTGATCCTTGGTGCTTGTTGTGTCATTTCTAGCCAAACAAGAAAGATCCCTGTCCAGCAGCAGATTTCCCTTCCTCCCCATTCTATTTTTTTTCTCATTGAATGGCTTTACTCACTCTTCCACCTTTTCCTCAGTCTATGCAAATATAGGGCTCTGTGATTCCTGATGCCTTTTTGAGCAAGGCTTAGAAGAAGTAGCATCTTTAAGACCTGTGTCAGTTAGTCTAATTTAAGTGTCATTGCTAGGAACAGTGCTGTTTAATGTCTGTAACCACATTTTTCTTTTATAGTCACGATTTTTTCTGGCTTCCAAGGTGCTTCCTTTGTGCTCTAGGTGAACAGAGATTTTCAGAGCCAGAAAAAGTTTTACAGTGTAAAATTTTGCAGTCTATATATCCACAGTGAGTAACATATATATATATATATATATATATATGCACACAGAGATCTTGTTGTGATATTATCAGTCCTGGTTATTTGTTCTTCATTTTTTGCTTGGGAAGGACAGGCAGCATAGCAATGATACATAAGCTTAAACAAAGGTACCAAGTTTTGATCTGAGATATTTTTCACCGTGCTGAGACATTTCTGCTGCTGATTACAGCTTAAAGTTACATAAAAATGTATTTTTTATAAATAATGTCTCTCTAAAAACTGAATTCTTGAGTTATTTCAATGTATTTCTTATATATGCCTTTTTTTTACTCATTCTTTTCTTGTTGATCTACTTCATGGAATTATCCTGAAGCCATGAAATTATTTTATAAAAATCATCACATTGAAATAAAGTTCTGAAACTTATACTTTCCAGCAATACTTGGATTCTACAAAGAAATTCTATCGAGCAGAACTGGAACCAGTTGATTTTAAATACACTGAAGAAGAAGTTAGAGAAAAAATTAACTTCTGGGTGGAAAATGAGACAAAAGGTAAAGAAGAAAACATGCAGGTTGTTTGGTTTGAAATTGAACTAGTTAGGGATATCATGCATGAATTCCACTTTCCACTCTTTTTTCTAAAGACAGTCAGATTTTTTATATTAAACAACTAGTGTTGTTTTTTTTGTTGTTTTATTTTGTTGGTTTGTTTTGTGATTTTTTTTTCCTCCTCAATAGGAAATCAATGTAGGAAGAGGAACAAAAATACCTTCAGTTCCTGACTTCCAAAGCTATACATAAATTTTTTATTATTTGTCTGACAGCATTATACCACTTTTCAGATTAACAGAAATAATTATTAATCATCACAGTCAGCTGATTGCCCAAACAAAGTAATTCTTTTTAATTCATTATTTTCAAAGGTAAAATCAAAGACCTATTTGCTGCTGGTTTTATTGATCCCTCTACTGTACTTGTCCTGGTCAATGCTATGTATTTTAAAGGAAAGTGGGCAGTAGAATTTAAGAAAGAAGACACTAAGGAAGCATATTTCCATCTGAGCAAGGTACAGTATGGACAGAGAGTGAAGCAGCTGGGGGATGGAAATCAGATCTCTGTCCCCTATAAGAACAGATGGGAACTTTCCTCCTCTCTGTTACCCCAAGGAAAAACAGGGGTTCCTCAGCCAGAACCGCAGAAGGCTGCATCTTCTCTCCAGTGTGATAACCAAATATGTAACAGTTTGTACCAATCCATATCAGAAGTGGGTTTTGTGAAGCTGAGATCCTCATTGGGTCAAATCCACTGAGCAAACACACTGACTTTGCTGGGGATTTTGCAACTAAAGATGCTGTTTTAAAAACAGTCTTGTTTGGGATTGAAACTGAGGATTCTGTTCCTGTGCTACTATTTATGAACAGAACAGTTGTGTGCTTTCAGGAAAAAATGAGCTGAAGACAAATTATCTCAGGGGAATGTATACATGATTCATGAAGGATTTAGATTTAGGGTTGCATCAGATGCATGTTTGCTTATCTGACATGCCAGAAAAAATAAGGATATAACGAGGAAGCTGTGAGTAATCTTCCTCCAGCAGAAAGGGAAAAGTAGTTTTTATGTTTCTAAAATGGATAACTTAATTGGAGATAAGAGTTGAGAGGAACAGATCAATGCCACAACTACATTAACCCCGAGGGTAAATAATGCTTTTGGACTGAACCTCAATGCTGAAACAAATTACAACCAGGGTGATAATTTCTGTATTTTCCATTTCCAATTTCTGTTTCCATTTCCACTGTGCTTCCATTTTCCATGTTCCATGTGTTTCAGAATGAGAGGAGGACAGTGCAGATGATGTTTCAAGAAGGGTATTTTAACATGGCCTTTGTAAAAGAAGTGAAAATTAAAGTCATAGAGCTCCAATACTTTAATAATGGACTGAGCATGTTCATTCTTCTTCCTGAAGTTGACTGTGAGGACTTTACGGGCCTAGAGCAGGTAATACTTCATTTTCTCTCTAGTGAAATATGAAGGGAGCAATACTTTAACACTGCTCCAGCATGGTCAGAAGACAAGTGGGAAAAACTGAACTTCTTTTTCTTCCCTTCATTATGGTGCCATTCATTATCATCACCACCACCTTACAGCTTGAATGTGCCCTCACCTATGAGAAACTAGCAGAATGGACCAGCTCAGCTAGGATGGAACCAGTGAGAGTGAAGCTGTACCTGCCTCAGTTCAAGATGGAGGAAAGTTACGTTCTCAACAAAACTCTCCAGGAGATGGGAGTAATGAATGTTTTTGACTGGGGAAAAGCTGACTTGTCAGGAATCTCTGGGAAAGATGGCTTGGTTGTGTCCAAGGCCATCCAGAAGACAATTGTGGAAGTCAATGAAGAGGGCACTGAAGCAGCTTGTGCCATGGGGCTTCTTGCAATGCCTTTGTGTCCCCCAGTTACTTGTGAGTTCAAAGCTGACCATCCATTCCTCTTCTTCATCAGACACAACCAAACCAACACCATTCTCTTCTTTGGAAGGTATTGCTCTCCTTAAGTGGAGCTTATATTGGAAATTAGCTCTTTCTCCCCAATTATGTCCAGACTTGCAAGCAGTAAGGACAAAAGACAAAACAAAAGACATTTCTCTAGACTTTCTTCTGAAGTGCCAGTTTACTATAAAGACTATCTGAGCAGAGCCAAATTCAAGATCAAAATATAAAACCACGAACTTTAGGCATGTTTTACTTTTAGGAGGCCTCACTAAAATGACTACTACCTTAAAATACATTGTACTATGTGTACAGTGTACCATAGACCTTTAGAGATATCTGCATAGAAAATCTTGTTTTGAGCCTTTCCTAAAGCAATATGGATCCAACAAACACCTAATTTTAGTGCCCTAAGGGTAACTGTTGTGCTCACTCACATGGAGGAGACAGGAGGATAGGGATCTGCATTAAAAGGACAAGCTTAGATACTTGGTCTCTTTTGGCTTTACCTACCAACCCTTGTAGGTCGGAAGGAAAATGCCACTGTTTAGGGAGTAACAAAGTATTCCCATGGGACCTCCCTTTTAAATGTTGATTGGGAGCAGTGTTTCAAGCTGGAACTCTAAGGATTTGTTCTCAGAGACAAGAGAAAACAGAAGATATTCTGGTGTAATTTTGCTTGTTCTCAAGCAGGGCAGAACCACTTTTAATTTTTTTTTTTCTGTGAAAAGCCTTGAATGTGTGAGAAAGTTTTCCAACTTCTTCATAAATTCCATGTAACAGAAAGAGGGTTTCAGAATAATGGGATACCTTTTCTGACAAGGCCTGCTCTGTGATGGCTGGGAATGAGATATGTAATTCCCACACAAAATTTTAAGTATTGAACACCATTCTCACTTCTAAAACCTAGCTCTGTTTGTGTCTTAGATACCATGAGTCTCTTCTTCCAGCATTTTTATTAATCACTAACTAAAAAACCCTAAAGATCCATAGTGATAGTATTTAGATGAGCAGTCTGTGTTTGTTACATTAGTTATAATAAAACCACTGCAAGATAAATATTAAATGTAATAGTCTGCAGAATGAAGTGGACAGAAGAATAATCTAATATAGCAAGTAAAAATAATGATAACCCTTTAAAAAATGTAAATGACACTGAAGTCTATCTCCCACTTTTAAATACTCATCATGCTGAGTTTAGGCACTGAACAATTTGACATTAGGATACATAAACCCTGAACCTCACCTGCTGCTTCTCTCTCACATCTGATTTTAGCAGGGAATTAAAAGTGCAGTGTTAGGACATGGCTGAGCCAGTCCAATGCCACTGAGAAGGAGGAGAATGCTTCCTTTGTCTCCTCCCTTCCATGTGCTTCTGCTCCCTCCTTTATGCCAGCACTATTGCTTGCCTGGCTTGAGGATGAGCAGTTCTCTGGGATGTAAATGAAGGGAAAAATGTTTATTAGAGCTAATTTATTTGCTGATGACCTAGCTCCCTAAATTACCCCCTGGATGTTGCGGAGTCAGTGGTGGAAAGGTACAGCAGGAGTTACAGAGAAGAGAGCAGCCTGCCTAGTTTGGCAGTAGGCAATGTCCAAAATCCCCAGACCCATGAAAAATGCTTGCTTTTAAAGGAAAAATATTCCATCCCTTTGATGACTCACTTCTCCTTTTCCTGTTACTCACTGATGGGAAGAAGGTCAACACTGTGAGCATAATAGTGCCATTTCAGGACTGCATATTCTAAGGGCTCTTCCAAATGCTGAGATATGCAGGAAAAATTACAGCAGATCACAGTACTCCACACAAATTGAGTTGCTAAATAAAGCAGACCCATTATAGTCTTATATGGCTGCAACTGCAGTGTGAAATACAGCCTGAAATAGTAAAATTGTCTATAGAGACACAGTTGTCTTATAAGTCAAGTGAGGAGAACATAAATCACAGGCTTGTGGCTCTTCTGATGAATAAAGTATGGAAAAAATAGTTATGTGTGTTTTTCAATGACTGTCATTGGTGCTTTGTGTATATTTGGTTTATTTCAAATATAAACCACTTAGGTTAAAGGAGAAAAGAGTCAAATGAACAGTGTTAGAATATACTAGCTTGCCTAATCAGCCCTACAAATTTTCAGATAAAATGTAAAGGAAAAACAATTATTGGCATGTGTGATAAAGGCAAATGTTTTAACATTTTATCCTGAAGAGCACGTATCTCACAACAGCAAAAGGAATTTTATATGTGAGCAAAGGAGAAGGTGTGGCTGTAACAAGGATTTTCACTTAATTTATTACAACAGAAATATTTTTTTTTTTCAAACTTGCTCGAGGGATATCTAGATAATTTGGAACCAGCAATAAAATACAGTATAAATAAAAAGTATATATTTGCTCTTCATATAATCTATCTAACTGCCATTTCAATTTACAAGGGATCTAAAAAGTGTGGTGAAAACAACCAGGACCTGAAAAATAACTTCCTGCTGCTAATGTAGTGGTAGCAGGGGCAGTTATCCCACAAAATCAGAGATGTTTAGTTAAAAATAGCAGGTAAACCCTCTTCTCTGGCAGCAAGTGCTTCTCCTGTGGGAGACTGTGGCTTGTAGCAGTGCAATGCCAAACACAGAGCTTACAGAACAGAGACCCCAAATGGTGCCAGGAGCAGACACGTTCCTGAAGGGCGTGGTGCTGCCTCTTCCCAGGGGACAGGCTTGATGCCAAGTGGTGCTTGGCATAAACCAGCATAAATGATGGCCCACAAATGTGTATATTGACAAAAAGCAAAGCCAAAGATGTCACATAGTATTTGCATGTGTCTTTCCACAGACTGATTACTAACTCTCAATTTACATGTTCACATTTCCACCGAACTCAAATTTCTCTGATGGTTGCAGTGGTTCTCAGTTTTCTCTGTTATTGTGTTTTCCTTTAAATTGTCTCTGAGTACTTATGTATAACATAATTGTTATTGTGTCTTCAAAAGATTTGCAATGGATAGACAAGAAGGGCAAAGGAAAAAAGCCAAAGAGCAGCTCTGAATCATAATTTTCTCCCAATATGAAGACCAGTGCTTACTTCCTTCAAAATATAAGTAGTTGAAAGTTTTTAAATAGGAAGTCCTGGTTTCTTATGATGCCAGTAAGAAAAGCACTCAGGCACTGTAAAGTTTCGCTTCTAATCCCATTTATTGTAGCTAATATGATAAAGAAAAAGAAAAGACTGCCAAACCTATGTCATTCCAGAGGCTGCACAGCTGAGCTCCTCAGCAGCTGTGTGCACCAGGCCAAGAGCAGCACCCCTGGGGAGTGAGAACTCGGCAAGCCTCTTCCTTTCCTTTGAAAAATGTGTGGAGCTGAAAAAAAAGTCGATGTTTTACTGCTGTGTTGCTTTATTATAACAAAATGAGTTATTTGTGGAGTCAACCAGCAGCCAAAGGGTGTAGAGGACTGGTGGATGTGCTTGGCCTCCCCTTGCCATGGGTTGCTGTGCAAACACAACATGCAGTGACATACCTACCATCATCTACTACAAGCTCTGTAGGGGAAAGAACATATTAGGTATCAACTTTACCCTGGGCCTGAGACACTGACTCTCTGAGAGGTGTAATACAAGGTGCCTGTTGTCTTAAAAATGCCAATGGCAGTCTGCCCTAGACTGTGGGGGCACCACAGAGAGCTGATCGTCTCCAGGACAGCAAATGCCATGACTGAATAAAAAGCATCTGAAAACCTGTAAGGAGAACTTCTTTGTCCACAGCTCAGTTCATCTGGGTCATTGAGAGATGCTGGTACAGCTTCTGCTGAGCATGATGCAGATGGACAGGCCATCCAAAGCACAAGCAAACATGACCCTCAAACAGTGCCCAATAGCAGCAGAGCACCCAGAAGAAATTAAATGTAAAATTAGTAACAGAGAGACGCTGCAAAGAGCTTCTTTTTCTACTGCTTAGCATCTCCTTGATTATGCCAACATCAGGGAAACACCATGTACTGATTGAGGCACAAAGGGTAGCAGAGTCCTTGCTCACCTCTTTCTTGGGACAAACATGGATATGGAGCAGATTTTAACCCGTTTGTCTTGCTTTGCAGTACTACACTCCTAGCTTTTGAATTTCAGGAGAAGAATTTGTTCTCCCCAATTCCGATGCCCAAACTAGGCAAAGTTAGAAAAGAGCACCTGTCTGCACATGGATAGCCCATTCTGATCAAAATTTTCAGCTGCTTATGGGCTGATTCTGCAACCACTTCTGCACTAACATTCAGTGCAGAAAAAAACCCCAAATTAATCCAAGGGTTTATAGTTGCAGACTACTCCTGGAGAAGTTGTACTGGCCCATTCATGACTACTACTAGAATCAAACTTCCATGAGCTTATTTACTTGGATGTTTTAAACCATCTTGCCTGTCTTGGCAAAGCAGTTTTTCCACCTTAAGGCAGCTGGTCTTACTTTGAAACTGAGAAGTTATCAGATGTTCAACCTCTGTTCCTGTGTGTGGAATGGCTGTGGTGATCATGTTTCTATAGAGATATGAGGTGTAGAGTGTACAGAAAAGGCAAATATAAGGCATGGGAGAACATGCTAGAAACACTTACAAGCTCTCTCTCCCAGAGGTGCTGGTGCAAGAAAATGTTTGTTGAGAAAATCTTGGACATTATATGAAAGCTGGCCATCTTAGCAGGACAAGTTTTGTCCTTCCTGGGTGAGTTCCACAGAGGTCCACACTGGACAAATACACTGAGCCAGAGTATACAAAGGAGTGTGGGTGTCCAGGAAAACTGTCCATGTAATCCCCAAAGGCATGCCTGAACAGCTGCTGACAAGTAAATGGAACTCTAATGTGAATATGTGGAAATGGGAGAATAAGAGAAGACACAGTACCAGCTCTTTGCACACAGAACCTGTACCCTCAGGCAGTAATGGTTTGATAAGTATGGATAAAGTACAATGTACAGCAGCCCAGCTCACAGAATTAGGAACAGTGAACAAGGTGAAACGAAGGGTCCTTACCATCTTTAGATTTTCCTGTCCTCATTGGTGCTATAACATCCTCATTCTCACTTGGGAAACTGAAAGCCATCCCAGTTATCAGGCTCTGCATGTACATGCCTGCATTTCAGCAAAACAAACAACACTGCTAAGGGTAAAGCAGCTCCCTTTGCCTTTCCCAGAGTGTGCACCTACTGCTGCATGCTCTGTGACTTAATATGTACAAATCTGGATTTCTATTACACATCCCTATGGACTTTACAGATGCCAGATTTGTTTCTTTACTGCTCATCAAGTCTATAATACAATAAAGAGTAATGGCTTCTTACAATTGAATTATATTTTATATTGTGCATTATGATTGTCTAACAGACCATGAATGTTCCTGCAGTTTATTCACCTGCCATAGTAAAAAGGTAGGTATGGAAGATCTATGAGAATGGCCTGTGCATGTACCACGGGCCTTGTTGCCATGACCTCTGGAGAATGAAAATTAAAAGCCGACTCTCAGTCATCCTTTAAATCCTACTGGTTGATTTAAATAAATTTCTGACTACCTGGATACTCTGGAGTCTGACTTACAGCCCAGGAAATATGTAATTCACAACTGTTCCTCTAATCTCTTCCTCTGCCACGCCCATCCTCAGACCTCCAATTAATCTCAATGCTGTTGCTTTAAATGTTTTCATCAAAATGAGGTTTTTATCCAAATGTGCTTTCTCCTCAGAGCCTTCCTCCCCTTCTCCACATGTGTGCTGTAATCCCTACAGTTTGACCTCAGGTAAAAAGCTTGAGTCTCACCTAGGCAGAGAAATAGATACAGCTGTGCATTTAAAAAATACAAACTATTAACCACACCAATCTTTGGACTCCAGGAACATACTTCTGCATTTTGGCGTCAGATGGTCACCATTCATGAGGAACTTCCCTCTGGTCCATTGCATAAACACTGTAGTGAGCTGGTGGATACCTATCAGACCTTCAGCAGACAGCCCAGCGTCCACTGCTCCCTTCATGCTTGGTGGGAGTGCTGCATTAGGGTGCTCTCTGCACTGACAGTGCCCTATGGGTGAGAAGAGGAGAAATGTCTGGGTTTTCTAGGACTGGTACAGTTTTTGCACTCCCTGGTAATACAAGATTCTTCCTTCACTTTGTCCATGGATGCTTGCTAACAGTGGACTGTGGTGGGAATGTTTCCTCACTCTCAGATCATGGCACTATGACCAGGTCATATTTTCCTGTGATATTTTGGGATATTTTCCTTCACCTAACAGTGAGAATCATCAGATAGGATTTTACAGGCAGGTTTATTAAAAATGTATTATGTTCTGCTGAATTTAGTTGTAACATTGTGGTTTTTTCCTTATGTTTTTGTATTCGTTTATTATTTGGCTCTAGTTACCTAATAGAATTAAATCACTTTAATGTGTGAATTCAAAAGGAATTGCATGAGACACAGCTTGGGACCTGAACTCAAATTGCTGTGATACAGCCTTATAAGTTACTGCAAAAGCTTAAATAATTCAATATTTAGTCAGGTTTTACTTCAATAACTGAAGGTTGACTTGCTGCAGATGGAGAACAAGTTTAACACTGGTCTACTCAATGTTTCAAAGTGCAATGAATCAAAGGGTCATGACAAAAGGCAGCGACTGAAAAGATGACTCCTTGAAGGCAACAGTGGGAGTGTCTCAGATCATGCAATATATATCACCAACAGCTCCGAGAAGCTGTGTAGGTTCAGCTGGCAAGCTGGATTATTGCATGCCTCTTTGAAGTTTGTGGGGTAAGTATTTCTGCAAGTAAAATATAATTTCTAATTTGTATTCTTTAATATGGACAAAAAAGTGATATTATGTTTAAGAACTTTCAGGTAAATATAAGACAGGTATATAAAACGACAGCATATATGGTAATTTTTCCTTGTCTTATCTATGTATCTTACACTGTTTGACTGTCAAATACTTTTAGGTGTGCAAAATATGGGTGTTTGTGCACCATAGCTTTGAGTAGAAATAGTTCTTTTACCTTGAAAATCTGTTGTCACATTAAAACATTTTTTTTATAATTTTAATAATTGGGAATAAAGTTACTTCTCTTTTCTCAGTCTTACCCTCTGAAGGACCCAGGTGAGGGACAGTGTGATGATTCAGGGAGTCTGTGGTTCCACAGTCATTATCACCAGAGGCCTCTCAGGTCACAGAATCAACCACAACTTCTCCAAACTATGGATATGCTTTATTCCTCCGACTTTAAAAGCTTTAGTGATAAAAAAAAAAATTGAACATTCTTAGATTCAAAACTGCATGTTTCAGTGAATATTCTTAACATGTCACATACATTTGCATCTACAGGACTTGCCCTGACTGAAGAAATGCAGCTCTACACTGTTTCAAGCTGTACTGCCCAAACCCATGTTTAATACACACATATGTATCTATATATACATTCTTGTGCTTGTTCTGAACAATAATCATCAGCAGAGATTAAATGTCTCAAACAGAACTACAGGAAAGAACCTCTCTGAATTTATATTTCAGCATCCAAACAACTGGCTGGGGTTACAGAACAACTTATTCCTATAAATTACAGGAAGGCAACCCCCAAATTTGTGGCTGGTTGTATTAAGCAATAGTAAGAAGTACACTGGGAGTTTAGTGAGTTGGCTGCATTTGATTTAAAGATGCAGACCATGGTCCAGAGCAACCACAGAAGAAATGAAATACGAAGTTTGCATTATCTCAAACATCATCCAGAGCCCTCTGTGTGGCCATAGAGAAACTCATCCATTCCATGTCATATTTATTGTATTGAAGCATGGATGGCACATCTACTTCCTAAAAGGCAGGTACAAGAGACTATCTTGCTGATGAGGTGTAATCTTGCTAGAAGAAAACAAACGTTCAGATGTAAAAGATTTCTAAGAATCACAGAACCTGTAGGTTTCACATCATTCACCACTTCAGCATCACAAAGCCAGCAAAGAACTGACAGTTTCTGGGCTGTTGGCAGTACTTTTTAAAACAAGCACTATGTATCACCACAGTCATGTTTCTGTTTGCTTTAGATAACGCTGACTTCACAATGGGCTCCATCAGTGCAGCAAATGCAGAATTTTGTTTTGATATATTCAAAGAGCTGACAGTTCACCATGCCAATGACAACATCTTCTACTGCCCCCTGAGCATCATGGCAGCCTTGGCCATGGTCTACCTGGGAGCAAGAGGTAACACTGAGTATCAGATGGAGAAGGTGAGTTACATAAATGGGTACAAACTCTTTTTGATCCCATTCAAAAAGGTAGCAGATTATCCATTTACATCTGTGTGACTCCAGTTGAGGGGAGCAAGTCACATAGTCACGTTTGGCACTGGATTCAAACCTGCCTAGAAAAAGAATGGCATTCCAAACTGTGAGCTTTGAATCTGGAGCTGAGTTTTCACTTACAACTGTATTTCCCCATGAAGGGCAAGAACAGCCTTTGGTTTTTGTTACGAAAAAGCGGTCTGGAAAATGGTTAAGGGCAGGTGTCTTGCTTCAGTTTATATTACCTCACAGGCCTGACTCCTTCCAGGTTGAAAGGACAACTTGCAACATACAAAACATGAAACATTCAGAAAATTATAGTCACAGTTATAAGTACAATGCAGTAAGGTTGTAAGTGATTTATAGACTGAATGCCATTGCCTGGGAAAGAAGAGATCTAAGCTGGGCATCACAGTCAAATTTTCAGTGTAGCACCTGGTTTAAAGCTCACATGAAATTTCTCAGTTCATCTATGTGCTAATCAGACCTGGTTAGTCAAAATCTGCAGTTTTGACACAAATGTCCATGACTCTCAGTGGACCTCACATACCCAGTTTCTACTTTCAATTGCAGGTTCTTCACTTTGACAAAATTGCAGGACTTGGAAGTATTCAGACCAAAGCACAGAAAACTAAGGTACATTAATTTCTGTTTCACATTTTTCTCCTTAGAATAGACTGTTCTGATTGTGCTTTTAATAGGTTCAACACCTTCCTTGGTAATTTATTAAATTTAAGAGATGTAAGTTAAAATAACAGTACAACAAACCACCAAAATCCAAAGAACAACAGCAACAAAACTAACACCAAGCAAACGAGCAAACAAACAAAAACACCAGAAAAAGAAGGCAGGGACTTGAAAGAACAAGACTTTATATTATTTTTTGTTTTTTAATAAAGGTAATATTAGCTAGAATGTTTAGGGACTGGTGAAGCATTTAAAAAGGAGCAGTTCAACACATTATTGTCATGAAATGAAGTCCCAGCTGCTGTTTATCACTGTGCTGTTTTCTTACATGGTTTTTGCTTGTGTCACCTGGAATATTACTCTTGGGACTTTAGAAAGCTGATCCATTTTTTCACTGTATTATGAAACTCCTCCTGACTCCCTTGCCATCTAGCTGTCTTCTTCTACCTGCAGATTCTGCAGAAAGCTGCCATGAAAATGCAAGCAGCAGCTCTGAACTAGAGGCTCGATATGACAAGTCAATAATTGCAGTAATTGACATCTGCATTTTCCTTTTTGCAACCTCATTCCTGAGCTATATGATTTCAGATTCATCAGTGAGGTTTTCTGCTTGTTATCACCTAAGATGAATGCCTTCATATGCCAAGAATGAATTATAAATCATTAGTTGCTAATATATTGAACATCCCTCCCATGGAACTCTTAGGCTGTATTACCTGTTCATTTGCAAATGTTCAAACACTGTGTTTTCCCATGTTATTTGCATTTTATAAACAATCCTCTTTCCAGTAAAATCACCTAACAGCTCTACTTTTTTATCTTCTTATCAACAACTCAGTGTGGCAAGTCTGTGAACATCCACTTTCTGTTTAAAGAAATTCTTTCTGATATCACTGCACCAAAAGCCAATTATTCACTCCACATTGCCAGCAGACTCTATGCTGAAAAGACAAGTGCGATCCTACCGGTAAGTGATTTCTTGCTAAACCCTGTATAAGCCCCTAATCCAGGAAGAGTGGCCAGAGTAGGTGATGTGTTAATCCAATGGCTCCCACTGGTGTGGATTTACATGACTTTTTCCCTTGCCACTGCCCTGGCAATAGTCTGAATGAAAAGCAACTCGAGGTTTAAATGGCCTCATTTAAAAATGAATGGAGTAATAAACAAAATTATTTGGTAATGTAATTCACCACTTCTCACTGGTATCGCCTCAGTTGTTTGGGTTTTTTTTCAAGAAATAATTTGACTTTGGCATATTTTTTGACTTGAAAACCTTACCTCAAAAACAACACTTGGAAGTGTCAAAATCTTTTTTCACATTTTCAAAAGGAAAGATAGAAATATTCTAAACAAAAGAAACTATTTATCTTTAAAAATAAGGAAAAAGTTTTCTTTTTTAGAAAAGGAAGTGGGTATAAAGATAATAAAACAGTCTGAAAGGAACCTGAAAACAAGGGGTTTGGATCAGGCTTTCTTCCAGAAAATATATAAACACCTGTGATATATGCTCTTAACTGGTCAAGTAATAAAAATGTTGGATCTGGAAATGTCCTGGACTAGACTGATTTTTCTGGCCCAGTTTCAGCAGGTTTTTCTAGGACATAAGCAATGAGAACAGCTTAACCATGACATCACTATATTAGCCATATTTTATTTCACCCTCATACTGTTTTAAAAAAAATTACTATTTTGATGCCTACAATTGATGTCTATACAGATCTACTTAAAATGTGTGAAGAAACTGTACAGAGCTGGTCTGGAAATGGTCAACTTCAAAACAGCATCAAATCAAGCCAGACAGCGCATTAATTCCTGGGTGAAAAATCAGACAAATGGTAAAGTAAGACAAGATTATGAAATATACTTCCCTCTGACAACTGTATTTTAACAACTTCTGGAAAGACTAAACATTAGAGGAGGAATTTCCCCCTCCTGTCCCCATTTGTGGATATTTCCTGTGGAAAGTGATGACCCTATTGCACCTGTGTGGCAGTGACAGTGTGTTTTAAACATATCTGGCAAAGGTAGAATTCCCAGGATGCACACACTTTATATCCACACTTTTTGTGTCTGGAGGGCTTAACTTATCCAAGGTTAGTCCCAGCTTCTCTAGAATATAGGCAAAACTTTACAGGGATGTGCTGGATGGGAAGGAACTGGACTTCCAGGGCAGATAGTAATGCACACTAAGCTGATGGTAGGAAATGAATGATTCAGAAGCTCGAGTATGTTTATCATGCTAAGGTAGGAGGAAAAACCAAGAGTGAATTGTGAGAAAGAAACACAGTGAGAAAGAGAAAATCTATATTGGTGTTTCCATTTCCTTTTTCTTCTTTTCTATATAAATATTTTTTTTTAAGCATTGGTTAGAAATATTCCTGGGGATCTACAACAATCTTGAACACACCTGTCTTCTTGCAGAAATGCCTGGCCAGGTGCCAGGGTTTCAGTGTATTAAATCATCCTCATGAACCTGAGTTCCACATGCAGAACTTTGAAGAACAGACAGTCAGGTCAAGCAGCAGCATGCTGGTTGACCTCTAAAATGCCAGACTACTGCTATGAAACTGACCCTGCTTCTTTCTTAAAGGGCGTATCCAAGATTTGCTTGAACCAGGCTCTGTCGATCTCCATACTGTGCTGGTCCTTGTGAACGCCATTTACTTCAAAGGGATATGGAAGACTGAGTTTAAAGAAGAGGACACTGAGGAAGTGCCTTTCAATGTGACAGAGGTGGGGGACACAGACACAGCTTCTGGCCAGGGAGACAGGCTATTGGCTTGCACAGCCAATGGGATGGGGGTTAAAAATGCAATGTTCTCCGGTCATCAGCCAAGTGTTTTAGCTGGGCCCTCATTGTCAGATTTGCAAGAACTGTGTCTGACCAGGATTCCCGAGCACACAAGCAGGCAAGAGAGGAAAATGGAGACACAGTTCTTCTTCAATGGCAACAGGCTTGAAGAGCAAACTCTGTCCCTTTCAAAGGCCTTGTACATTTGCCTGAAATCAAGAAAAACAATTGCTTCCCTGTCACATTGTCTCACCTTTCTGTTTTTGCAGCAAGACAGCAGACTCGTGCAAATGATGTGCCAGAACAGCACCTTCAAAGTGGCAAGAGTGGCTGCAGAGAAAATTCAGGTCCTGGAGCTTCCCTATGCCAGTGGAGAGCTGAGCCTGTTGGTGCTGTTGCCTGATGAGATCTCTGGCCTGGAGCAGGTATGACCCTGGCAGGGGAAGCAGAGAAGGAGTTATCACTGCAGTGGGGCTTTGGGCTGTTGTCAGACTCTTTGCAGTCCCTTCACATCCCAGCTGGCCACACCAGGGCTGTGCTGGGCAGGCAGGGGAGCACAAAAGCCACCCAGGTGCCAGCAGGTGCTCAGGCAGAGACTGGCATCTTAGGAAAGCCCTGAGCTCAGTTTTCTAAAATGAAGGTAAGGTAGTGCTTTTTCTGCTGTAGCACTGCAGAAAAAGATGTATATATGGGCAGATTTTATTTTTTAAAAAAAATGAATAGGTAATTTCAAACACTTGACCCCCTTTCCCGCTCTAAATTGTTGAGGAAACATTGCTAAAAGTGTTGAGAATTAGACATTCGTTGCATGAATTGCTAATTTATTTTTTTAAAATAAAATCCTTATGAAACATCATAAATGGGCTACTTTCAAAAAGTACCGTGATTATGTCATCACGGAATGAGCAATTAAGTTAGAGAAAGCATTATTTTAATAAAATATTCTTGATTTCAAAATTGTGAAACCCATCAAGCTAGACAAACTGCTAAAAAGCACTTCTTCATTTAAGACCTGAGAAAGTCTTAAATATAGACATGGAAATGAAATGTGTGGAAAATAGTTGGAAATTATGCATCAAACAGAAAAGAGACTTGAGTCTAACTGGATGAATATCAATAATCCATGAACATACAAGGGCAGAACATGGGAATAGTATAGAAAGTTGAACATACAAGGGCAGAACATGGGAATAGTATAGAAAGTAAAAGAAAACATCACAACTACTTTTAGTCAGGTTGAATCAGTTTTTTCCACATGCATGAAAAC
The DNA here is from genome assembly GCA_013396655.1 of Campylorhamphus procurvoides. Classification (NCBI taxonomy): domain Eukaryota; kingdom Metazoa; phylum Chordata; class Aves; order Passeriformes; family Dendrocolaptidae; genus Campylorhamphus; species Campylorhamphus procurvoides. Next base: position 58,164 of record WBMV01005963.1, on the reverse strand, counting down.
TAGTGAAAGAAATGATATGTACTTTAAAGAAAACAAAAGTGGCAGTGAGGCAAGAATACAAATAAAATCTACTGACTGTGCAGCATGGAATGAAACTTTTGTCTTTGTCTTGGAAGAAAAAGAAACCAAACACCTGAGTGAGTGCAGAATGCTAGCAAAGAGAAAACAAAAATGGAAAGATGGAGAGAGAAACAAAACTTGATAGATTACTTTGATTCAATCACTTAAAGTTATCAAGGTGTTATAAAATTACCTCTCTGTGCTCCAGAAAGGGGAAAAGCAATGCAGGCTGCATTATCTGGACAATTACTCTTACTTCAGCAATATTTTTGAATTATGGAGTTAATAAAGATGTAGAAGAGTTTGCATTTGTTAGGCACTGTCCACTGTAGGTAAATTTTCACGACCTTTTTTGGAATCTCTCACAAGCTGACTAATTTGCTAGGCTGTGAAGCTGTTGGGCTGTACTTCATGAGACACAAGATTAGTTGGGCAAAAGAGGATGTGTCATGTTGGTAAAGAATTGAATACAAGGACAGTGACACAGGCAGTACTGGAAAGGCTAATAATAAACTAGAAGAATGATGTCAGTAGAATGACTTTAGGAACCACTCTGGTTATTTGCTCTTTTTTCTTTTTATGACAGCCTTGAGTGAAATGAAAAAGTTGTGTTTGCATCCCAGGCATTTCATTCTCTGCCTGTCTTTGCAGCTTGAGAACAAAATCAGCTTTGAGAAACTTACAGAGTGGACCAGTGTGATGGAGAAGAAGAGAGTGAAAGTGTACCTCCCACGCATGAAGGTTGAGAAGAAATACAACCTCACATCTGTCCTAACAACCTTGGGTATGACCGACCTCTTCAGCCCCTTGGCCAATCTCTCTGGCATCTCCTCAGCAGAGAACCTGAAGGTATCCGAGGCCATCCATGAGGCGTACCTGGAAGTCACTGAGGAGGGCACTGAGGCAACTGACTCAACTGAAGTGACAGAAGACATCCAGGATTCCTCTGAGTTTGAAGAGTTTAAGGCCAACCACCCATTCCTTTTCCTGATCAGACACAATCCAAGCAACATGATCCTCTTCTTTGGTAGATATTGTTCTCCCTAAAGAGAAAAAGATTTGGAAATAGTGCTTGCCTTCCCCTCAGAAACAGACCCCTTTTAGTATTGTAGTATAATCTCGTATTTTCATTATTTTCCCCAAGTGGAAAGGCTAATCCAAGACATGCCCATTCAGGAAGCTTCCATAGCAAAGACATAACTGCAGGTGAGGAAACAGCAGCAAGCATGTTTACTTCTTTCCCTTCTCAGACTGGTGCCAGCAATGCTTGAGCTAAGCAAAGGCTGAGCCCACAGAGAACAGAGACACTCACAAGACAGGAAGGGGTCAAGTGATTTTCACTTGAGTTGCAGATGTGACTACAAGTCTTTAGGAATCCATTAAATAGAAAGACATGGGCTGTGCTTGTCCCATTCCCTGGTAGCATCCTGCTGACAAACCCATGTTGCTGTTCCCAAAACACAGGCTTTGAAAACTCCAATCTGGAGGAGATGCTTGTGGATAAGACTCTGCTGTGCAGGTTATTAATTGGTACCTATGGAAGTTTTATTTTTCTTACTTAGCTGTTGGGAAATGGTGTCCAAGTCCACTATCACCAGCATGGTCCTCTCACCCTGAGTACCTCACATAATTCTGAATTTCTTTCAGAGGTTCTCCAAAGTCATGGAGAGTCTCCCTTCCACTTCAGAGAGTTCAAGGAAATCTTTGTCTAGGTGCAGTTAAGTCCTCTCACAGAGTGCAGATTTGAAGCCTGAAACATGGGTATCTGGATGATCCAGGTAACCCAGGGCTCAGAACTGCCAGGCAAAAGAGCTGAATTCTTGCTTAAAACACTGTAAGAACTGCAAATTTGAGAGCATTTTGATTTTTGTGAAAAATCCTGCAAGTTAAAGAAACTGTTTTCTCCATGTGAATTTTGTGAAAGAACCCAGCTTTTAAAATAATCCCTGTCTCTGTTGATCTTGTTTAGCAGGTAAACTTCAATCAGTCCCTGGGAAGCTTTCAGGTGTTCAAAGTACATTATTATTCCATGAATGCAGCTATGCTTGTTCACTCCTATGATAGTTCAAGGCTACATCTTTTGTTCTTAAAAATATATGAGAATTCTAATATTCTCTGTCTTTTGTTCCTATGTGTCAATTGTCATCTCCAAGTATCTATTGGCTCAACACTATGTCCTGTTTTCATTCTAATCATACATTATTGATTTTGATGCATACAATTGATTTTTTCTTGTTTACATAATAAAAGAAAGTCACAAGTGTTTGTCATGGAATTATGTTTATTTTCTTAATTTTCTGGACCACAAACCCTTAAAAAATATTATTACACTGGTAACTGCTGTGAGCAAAATGAGATTAAGTACAAAATCCTTCTGTTTTAAGAATGAACAAAGCAGGCAGATATGAAGTTTCCTAGGTATTTATGAAATGAATGAATGCACACATTTAGAGTTTGATTCCCCTGTGTAGCACAGATTGCCAAGAAATAGCCTAATGGAATACTACTGTGTTCTTATTTATTTTTCAAAACAATTCCAAAAGGTATTAAAGGTGCATTGACAATGACTCTGTTATATATTTCAAGAAACAACTATTTCAGCAACTCTCCTATTTTAGATGATGAAATAATCAGAAAAATCATATAACTCAAAAGGCATAATAAAGAATAAGTAAATTGACAGCTATCAGGCAAAGCATTTCCTCATTGAGAGTTTTGAGAGGAGGAACTCTGTCATTAGTATTGCCTATGAGCTGTTCCAATATTAAGGGACACGGCAAGCCTGGATATACATATGGACTGTTGAACAAGGTGTTGAAGAGCAGCCCCCAGGAAGGGACCTGGGGGTCCTGGTTGATGGCAAATTGAATGTGAGTCAGCAAATGTGTCCTGGCAATCAAAGGGGCCAACTGTGTCCCAAAGTGCATCACAGCATCACCAGCAGGTCCAGGGAGGGGATTGCTCCACTGCTCTGCACTGGGGCGGCCTCACCTGGAACACTGTGTACAGTTTCGGGCACTGCAATGTAAGGAAGATGTAAAGTTATCTGAGAGTTTCCAGAGGAGGGCTGGTGAAGGGTCTGGAGGGGAAGCCTTATGAGGAGTGGCTGAGGTCACTTGGTTTGGCCTGTAGGAGACTGAGAGGAGACCTCATTTTGGTCTTCAACATCCTTACAAGGGAAACTGAGGGACAGACACTGATCTCTTCATCCTGGTAACCAGTGACAGAACCCGAGGGAATGTCAGTGGAGGTTTAGGTTGCACATTAAGAAAAAGTTGTTCACCCAGAGGGTGGTTGGGCACTGGAACAGGATTCTCAGGGAACTGGTCATGAAACCAACCCTGACAGAATTCAAGGAGTGTTTGGGCAGTGCTGTCAGGCACATGGTGTGATTTTTGGGGCTGTCTTCAATGGTCCTTGTGGGTCCCTTCCCAACTCAGGATATTCTATGATTCTGATTTTATTTCCACATTAACACAGAGTGTGGTATGATAAAAGTATAGGTGGTATAACACAAGAGGAAAGAAGCTGGTGTTTTCTGTCTGACATCCAAGTTATTTGAATATCATCAGGATATTTGTAATACAGAGTCAGTTGCTTTTCAGTGGTAAAACCAGCTATTTAACCATGTATACTTTAATTTTTGCACTTTAGAAATTAAAGCAGTGTTATGAATAGTTCCAAGAGATGCAGAATTTAGTCGACTCAAGCCTTATCATTAGCAGTTTATTCACTTCTGCAGCTCTTGTAGCCAGAAGCATCTGGCTTCTCGTAGCCAGCAGCAGTTGATCCAGTTTGTTAAATTTAGAAGCCTGTACACTTAAACAATATACAGACTTGAAAAGGGTTACATTTGCAAACCTTCCTTTCTATGATTATTAAACTGGAAAGTACTTAAAGCAGAAAGATATGCCTCAGTGACCAACATTGTTTCCTGAATGACAACAAGGGCCAAAATGAAGGAATGGGAAAAGGCAAAGGGGCCATGAGGCTTTCAGGCAAACACAAAGATTCTCCTTTCCCCAAAGAGAAAACAGGCAACAGCAGAATGTGCAAATTCAGCAATACTGGACCAAACCTGTAAAAAAGGACCAACGATTAGGAGCTGATCCTGTCCACCACAGGCTAGGTAGAAGGCAAAATATTTAGAGAGCAGTGGGAAAGTATCTGCCATGAAGGGGATGGCAGTGGGATGATGAATGCTTGCTGTGGCCACTGGAGAGATTTAGGAGATACATTCCTTCCTGCATCCCAGAGAGACGAGGACTGTGGTTCAGGCTCTTTGTGCTCTCATCCACCAAGCAAGCATGCAGTGGAAAGGTGCAGGTCCTCTAGGGTTATAGAGGGACCCCATGCTCTGTCTGAGCGACTGTGTTCTTGCACTGTCAGGTTTCATTTCCCAGGCATGAATCTGTTTCTCATGGCAGTAGGCAGCTGATCATATTTGCTTTCAAAAAAACTAAAAAGGCAACAATACTGAAATGCTCCAAAAGTTTTTACTTGGTAAAAAGGTAGAAATAAATAAACCTTGAAAACCTCCTTGTTGCTCCTGGCATTTTTGTTGCAGTCTTCCAAGGGCTTCTGGCTTTTTTGCTTTCTGGAGTATTGAGTCCCTGTTTCTCTGCAGACTGCTGTGCACCTTGGGGGCAAGACAAAATGACAGAACACCTGAGATTGGAAATGACTTCTGACTAATTTCTATTCCAAGCTCACCCCTTCCATTAGGGTCAGCTACAGCAGGTTGCTTGGGACCATGTCCTGCTGGGTTTTGAATATTTCAAAGGATGGAGAATCTGTGTGCAATCTGGATTTACCTCTCCCCTCATAAAAAAATGTATTTTCTTATGTTTAAATGTAATTAATGCTATTTCAGCTTGTGTCCATTTTCTCTTGCCTGTTTGCAGAAGAAAGTCTGGCTCCATCTTCTTTTTATCCTCCCATTAAGTAGTTTATGCACATGGATAAGATCTCCCCATGCACTTTCTGCTCTGCAGGGTAAAAAGTCCCCTTCCTCTGAGCCTCTTCTCTTATGATAGACACTTTAATCACTTCATCCTTGTGGCTCATCTCTGGTCCTGCTCCAGTACACCTGCATCTCTTTGGTACTGGAAAGCCCATGGCTGGACAAGCATTCCAACTGTGGTCCCACCAGTGCCGAGCAGAGGGTCAGGATAATCTTCTTTTACCTGCTGGCAATGCTTTTCCTAATGCTGTTGTATTTCTTTGCCATAAGGACACATTGCTGACTCACAGCCAACTTCATGTCAGCCAGGACTCAGTTCTTTTCTGCAAAGCTGACCTGATGGCTTGGACCTTTGTGCAGTGACATTTCTCCTATTTTTGCAGCACCTTTCTCCTGCAGAAGAGGCAGGAAACCTGTTAGGAATATTGTTAAGAATCTCAGTGGGCTACTAATCAGAGGAGAGGAAGGCTTCATGGAAGGATGTCTGTGTTGAAACAAACCAAGATATAAGTTTATCCTATTTTTTGCAGAAGAAAAGTGCTATTTTTCCTGGCAGTATGTGCCAAGATAAAGGACATGCTGGGCAATGAGTGATGGAAGGTAAAGTGACAGGCATGGTGGCATGGGCAGTGTTAGTCACAGGCTGCCATGAACAGTCTTCTCCGTGGGCAGGGACACTGGTAACTAAGTTCCCATATGGCACAACCCGTAAACTAATTGTACCAATGCCAGTGGCCACCTGTCCTGTGCCATTGTATGCTGGGTATAAAGGACCTGAATACCCTGCAGCCTCCTCAGGACCCAGTGAGGAAGGCCATTCTCAGACTCACCCTGACACTTGGCTGATTGCATGGATGTGAGGGATGAATCAAGGACTTCATGCATGCTGTGGTGACTGCTAAAGGGACTGCTGTGTGTGCAGGTTCAGGACCTGAATAGCAGCAGCCCTGGATGCTGTGTGTGCTGCTAAGCAAATGCAGTGAGCAAGGGTGAGACACTTGTGACCAAGTCCATCACAGGATCCTCCTGAAGATGCCTTCACTAAAGAAATTCATTCTGCCACCACTAAAGGACACACAGTCCTGTCACTGCCTGTCAGCACTCAAGGCATCACTGCAAGCACCAGTGTATGACCTTTCAGAATGGCACTGGCTGCCGCTGAAAGGTGCCAGGTGGGCTATGAGCTCCTGTCTGAAGGAGCTTGGCTAGACACCTCACTTTCTTCAGACTGGGGGTAAGAACACAGTCCTAGAGGACAAGTGAGAGGGAAACCAGCATTGATAGCTAAGGCAGCAAGCTCTGCAGTGACAGCTAAATGAACAATCACTGGCACTCACTCTGAGCAAGACAAACATGAAACAATCAACATGTTCCCTCTTACTGACAAAAGAACAGCAGTGTGGATGTGAACAAAATCTGAGTTCTGCGTGGGATGTTGTGATTGGATGAGAGGCTTTGGTCTGTGAGCTGACCTGGACTTCATATCCTTTTGTAAAGGCTCAAATGCCCAAGAATCTGTTGGTTTAGGGACAGTTCCACAATGAAATGCCCAGAAGAGGAAAGGGCATCAGGGCCTTAGCTGACCTCCTCCTTGGGACAAGCATTGTCAAACAAGGACATGTGGATAAACACATCCTTTTGTGTTTGTGCTGCCTTACTCAACTGTGCTGGACAGGACAATCCATTATCTTTTATCCCAAGAAGTGTTTCAACTGCAGGAAGGTTTGCTTAGCCTCACTAGACTCTACGACAGATCTAAAGTTGCTGAGTTGATTAGACAGGACCTCTAATATTCTTACAATTCTGTGCTGGTGGCTGATCATGATCAAGATTTTTACTTGTGAAATTAATTTGTTTTTTCTTCTACAGCTTGCTCTACATTAATCATTAATAAAAATTAAAAAATAGGAATGCTAACAAAAACAATAACCTGGGTTGTGTATTAACGTGTATCCCAAGGAGTGGACTGCCCTTATTCTACTGTAAACCAAAAGATTCCTTTCATTAGTGAATATATTCGACTCAGAACTACTGAACACCATGACATTGCTAAGCACATTAGTACTGTGAGCTGGATGTTACAGAACTGCACTGACTCACTGGACATCTTTGTAGATACCAAGTTACAGGCTGTCTATGATAACACAAATGTGATTCAGGTAGATGGTGCACAAATGTCAAGGTGGATCACCTATGATGAGCTGAAGCATACCACTAGACATTTTTATTATCAAGGAAAAAGGTTCAAGTTCATGTTTGAAAGTTAGAAGTTACAAGGTAGAAGATACTGGCTGATCCTTTGACTTCTGAGCTGTCAGGTGTACTACAATGGGCCATGGCTGTGAGTGTTACAGCCCCTTTGAGCAGAAACAAGGCAGTCCCAAGAGGAAAAGACAGAAAGGGGCAGCAGCTGAAGGAACAGCTTGCAGTCTAGGAAGGACTCCCAGCTGTATGATTGAAGATTCACCACCATACACAGACACATTCACCCATCTGGCCTGTCTTCCACCAGCATGGTGGTACCGTTTTCAGATAAATGGGACTCACAACAGTGGTGGCCAATTTACACACTACTCCTGTGAGAGGAAAGCTCATTCTCTTTCCAACAGATCTGCAGTGATGAGCTCCCTAAGCAAGTCAAGGTCTAAAGATCTTTCCTCAAAAGCAATGTTGCTGTAAAGCAAGGGCTGTAGCAGACTGGCCTGGACTACACATTGTGCCATGTAAAGTACCAGTGGTACATAAATGCACCAGTCCAGACTGAGCTCTTCTGTTTTCTATTGCATTAGCAACTTCAGCTGAACAGAACTACTAAAGACTTTATTAGGGAGAAAGGTATGGATGATTCAGAAGCTTTCCTCTTGCACAGACAACTAAAGGGGTTAAAAAGTCCACCTCTACTCTCCTGAGGCATAATTTGTTCTAGACAATTTCAGAGGCATTCTGTGTATTGACTTTGGATTTCTATTTTAAAATCAGGTGGCATTTAGAGAGGTCAAAGCAGTTTCTTTTATTGTCTGTCCATTCTTTTACTTCAAAGGAATTATGTGACTGCTTTCTGCTTTCTATTGTATATTATGACTGTCTTGCAGACCATGAATGTTTCTTCAGCTGGATTGCTCAGTTGATGTGCCATGAAGTTGCTTGTGGAAGACATGTAATAATAGTCTCTGTATGTACAAAAGGCACATTTTGAACCTGCACCTGGTGCTGTGATCTGTGGAAAAGAACAACCTTAAATTACCCTTCAAAATTCTAGCACCGAGTTCAAATCCTTTTCTGGTAGCATCTGACTGGGATCTAAATATCCTGATGCCTGAATTTAAAAAACAACAGAAGTCTTGTCTTTCTTATCTTCTCAACTCCTCTTTCCCAAACAAGTTTCTTTATCTCTGTAATTCTTTTCCATACAGGTGCTCTGAGTATTGCCTTTGAGGTTAATTTGTATTCCCACAATATGCTCACTGAGAGTTTTGTTCCATTGATGGGTGGCACAGCCTGAGACTGTGTCTAAGTTCCTTGAGATTGCTCTAGAATGAAAACCTGTGCTTTGTCAAACACTATGTTTGTGTTCTTTTACAATGCAGCAAGTGACACCAGGCAGTTGCATACAACTTTTTACAGAAAAATCTACTTCAATACTATTAAATTCGGCAACTAAGATTTGGACAATGTGCTCTTTCTCATGTTCCCTGGTGGCAGAATTTCCTCCATTCCTCAGCAAGAGCTCTGGATTCTGGTAGGAAGAAAGACTAGTTGTATGTTAGTCCAGCCAATAACAGGAAAAAAAATTGCAATAAATACAGTGTGGACATTCTGTAGCAAGCAGCCCTGCATATGCTGATGGTACCAAAATTTGTGAATTCACAGAATGGTGACACTGAGAGTGATCTGACCTGTCAGTACTGAAAGCAGAGGAATAACACGGAAAATAACACAAAATTCCTTACAGACATTCTGCAAGACTGAATCCCTTTCCTTCTGTTTTTGTTTTATTTTCACAAATTGTGCTACACTGTTTGCTGCCATAACCAAACAATACTATTCAAGTTCTAATGAACAGCTTTTATCATTGTTTTTTGCTTCAGTCATTTCAACATGCTCCTTCCTTTTCTGCCAGGTTTCACATGCTATGAAGAACAAATCTTCCTTTTTGGGGATTTTAGGGTAAGATCTTTTCATTCAGGCTCGCTTTTTCTTTGTTTCAAATAATGGACTTATTCCAAGTAACAGTGCATGTCTGACATTGAGCTCCATCCATCATTTTATTTGGTAAACACAGAACAGGCAGCACGGGGCGTGTCGTGAAATAACACAAGATATATTTCAAGGAGTTCGTCAAATCTGCCCCAAGTACAGCTGAGAAGCTGTGCTGTTGCCTTCACAGGTGAACTGGATAAGGTAAGCATTTCTTTCAATTATGATTTAAGTTCCAATCTGCAAGTTAAAAAACAATTATAATTTACAAATCTTATAATCAGATTGATGTAACCTCATCTTTGTGGCCTTCAATATCAGTTGAAGAAACAAATTATTAAAGGATGCCTTCTGCAGAAACCTTACTTACATTCACATGTGTGTTATGCATTGTTTTACTGTTTCACACTCTGCCAGGCAAAAAGTCAAAGTATTTGTCTATAGGAACTATAGCTATGTCTATTAGCTTTCCCATATTGAAAAGCTGGTGATGTATGTTACAACAGATTTCTTCCTTCTTCCTCTACTGCTTTCATTTTTCATTTAGAATCAAAAGTTGAATTCCAGGGGTTATGGAAGATATTGCCTGAGTGAAATTAAGGAATGCAGCATGCTCAGGTGACCCCAGCATTACTGCAGCTCTGTGTTATCTGTCATAGTTACATTTTCAAAGATTAATAAAAACAACAGCAACAACAGAAAAAGAATTTGCTTGATGACTCTGTTTCTTCACCAAGAACATTCACGGGGATTAAAACCTAAAGTATAATAGTAAGCAGAATAAGTGAATAATAAAAACATCTACCATATATCACCTCTATAAGGAGTTCCATTTGGAGAGAGAATGATTACCCAGTCTAGCAGGGGAACAGTTAAATGCATTGTTTATCATATTATCCCACATTATGAGATGACTGTCACTTGAATGTGTTGATTCCATAGGGACTGTGATACACATGGCAGAGTATTCTGGATTTTGTTCTCCAGCAGCAAGAGAGGGAAATAAATTGCTTGAGGATCCTCAGGACCTCACAAGTTATAAGTGTTATAAACACTGTACTGCTGCATTATACTTCAAAGTACTCTGTTTTCTACTCTGTGTTGTTTCCTTTACTAAAAAATCCTTCCTTTTGGCACTGGATGAAATGCTAGGTGCTGAAACTACAGGGAAAACTTTACAAGAATATTAGAGAAAGGATAGAAAAATATTTAAATATTGGATATGTGAAGATCTCTGCAAATTAAACATGAGGCTAAACAAGAACTGTCTTATTAAAATGTGGATTTTATTAAAAAGGTGACAATAAAAACTAAAGAACACTTTTATAACAGGGTGAGATATAACTGAGTCAATGATGAATGGAACATACTGTTTGTCATAAACTGGATTAATTTATTAAATCATTTGTAGTCTTCATTACTGTGCCTTTGTTATCCTACTTAAAAGAAAATAAAAAGAAGGTAATGTTGTTGACATTTGAGATCTCTGATAAAGTAGGTGATGTAAGAACCTAACTTCCATTTACACTGGGCTGAAACTACAGTGAATCTATTAAAACTTAAGCTGTTGCTTCAGCACCTTGTATACTGGAAGGATCTGTAGTTTGGATAATAGAAGTCTGCTCCTCTTTTAAGACCTCTAACCTTAAATGTGATGTTAAAAACTATAGTGAAGAACCTGGTTTGGAGTCTCAAAAAATGAAGACTTTGAGAACAAACTTATGTGGGTCTTTTTGTAAGAAATGACTGTTAAGAACCCTCCTTCAAGGTAGCTAATGCTCTTTGCAAGATTTTCAACAATACATGTACAGAGAAAAAGAACTTAACATTTCAAATACAGGAGTCACCAGCCTATGCATAGCTGGAAGATGTCCAGCATTTTGATTGCTCATGAATCCAAAAAGTATGCCTGCCCTTAAAATCCACACCACTGGATTTTGTTTGCTGAACAAATCCCTGTGCACCAAGTTCAGGGGTTCATGTACACTGACTTTATTGCATTACAATTAACATATTTCATCATAATAACTCAGACTCGTTCTGTTTGCTTCAGATAATCCAGGTTTCACAATGGGCTCCATCAGTGCAGCAAATGCAGAATTTTGTTTTGATATATTCAAAGAGCTGACAGTTCACCATGCCAATGACAACATCATCTTTTCCTCCCTGAGCTTGCTTTCAACCCTGTCCATGGTGTACCTGGGAGCAGGAGGTACCACTAAGTCTCAGATGGAGAAGGTGAGTGACTTACATGTGTGCAAAGTGACTTCTGCTTGTGCTAGTTGTTCCTTCTAAACAACATCACTGAAAAATGTTATCCAATGACAAGGTTCTCCTATGTCTAAGTGCACTTTTAGTTTAAGAAGTAAGCCAAAGTAACAAAATAGAGAAATGAATCAAGAGTTATGTAGAGAAAATAATAATAAAGTATATTTTAACTATAATAGGCAGCTGGTTTTAACATAGGAAAAAAAATACCTCAAGGACAATAGCAAAATAGATTACCAGTCAGCAAATTTTACTATATGATTTTTTTTCTAAATTCTAACAACTTCCAGATAACATAATCAGATTTGGTTTTAATACATAAATCCCAGGAAGAGAGGAAGACAGAATATTATTAACAGTGCAAAATACTCAACTTGATTAATTTGTAAACATTCAGTACAAAAAATACCATCTGAGCAAAAAGTGGTATTTACAGTTTCCAAGAAGGCCCCAGAGGGCATAGACCAGTTGTACACTCACTTGTAAATTTTAAATTAATCTGTGTTCTCAGTTAGCACCTTTTTTTTTCCTGAGCCAACAGTTTTACCCTAAGCATCATGTGTAAATCTCAGATTCACATTATTTATGGTCATGTTTGTAATTTCTACCACTGGTATTTTTTCTTGCAGGTTCTTCACTTTGGTAATGGTACAGGAGATAGAGATCCTGACTTCCAGGTAGACAAATAATTTAATCTTCCTTTCTGGCTTATTTTCTCCTCAGAACAAAACTAGAACTATCCTGCCTCTCTTTCTGGTAGTTTCAGACCCTGACAAAAATTATTGTCATGGCCTCAGACCAAGGGGATCTGTGAAGGGAGGGAAGCAGGGTGTGATTCACCTGTGTTTTTTAAAAGAGAAAGACAGCAGGTTTCTCATCTTTCATTAGACCAAGTCATGGCACGGGGCAGAATGCTTTGGGCACCAGAGTGCCTTCCTGGGAAAGTTCTGCTGGGGGATGGCATGTGAAAGGGACCCAACACCTGGAGCCAGGGCACAGCAATTAGGTTTGCAGCTCCAAAGCAGGGTAGGAAGGTGCTGGGCAGAGGAGAGCCCAGAAATCTCAGTGACAGGAACACAACTGCATCTCATAAAAAGCACATTTCAGGGGACTTGTCTTGACAAGGATGGGCTTGGGAGTTCAATGCATCACCACCACAGCATCAGCTGTCTCAAAGGTGACAGCACTGTGACTATGGGGGAGGATTGCTCTGTAGCATGACTCTTAACTGATAGGGACAACACTTAGGATCTTACTTCCTTATGCAATCTGTCTTCTTATTTTCATGTCATCACCTCAGTGTGGCCCTTCTGAACAAATCCACAGTTCAGTCAAGGATCTTCTCTCAGAGATCACCAGGCAAAATGCTACATACTCACTCAGGATTGCTGATAGGATCTATATTGACAAAACATACCCTGTTCTTCAGGTGAGTTTGTGTTAGCTGCAAACTAATTTCCATGAGATTTTCTGTGGAAGCTCCTGTTACTCTACCTTAAGGATGCACCATCAACAATAACCCACTGTCTCTTGACGAGCAGGTGGTTGTGAACCATGGGGGGAACTGGCACAGAGTGAGTTTGGATCTTTCTGTGACTGTCAGGTGGAGGCCAGGCAAAGGTATAATAGCATAAAATATGTTCATGTTGCAAGTAACAGGGAGTAGATAAAGGTTGCTGTTCATTTGCTAGAAAAATGGTTTTTAATGACAAACGTAACTTTTAAGGGCAATTAAATATATTTTATGACTTGAAATAATGAAGACTGAAGTTGTCAAATTTGATTTTGAATTTTGAAGCCAAATATTACATCTTCCCAGTGATAGGAAGCTTTGTTTCAGGAACCTACAAATGTAAGAACACAGTGTTCAAAATAAAAAGTGGACACCAAGAGGAGACAAACATTGTCTGTCCTTAAAAATGTTTGTTAAACTGAATCTGGTCTGGTGAAACAAAGAAAATATTTCAAAATTGTTAAATCTCATCAAAAAGTGCCAAACCTATATATGTTGTACAGCTTTAAGGTTCAGTTACAAGAAGACAGCTGTGATTGACATGTCCAATGACTAAAATGTTCAGTGACTGACATGTTCAAGCACAGGAGTAAACATTCACTGTTCTTTTAACCATTCTGCTTTATGTCACAGTCTTGCTTTATACATCCATGTGATTTCAACTTCTCATCAGTCTGACAACTGCAATCTTTCTGCCAATAGGAATACTTAACGTGTGCAAAGAAATTCTACAGAGCAGAGCTGGAAGAAGTTAACTTCAAAACAGCTCCACAGGAAGCAAGACAGCTCATTAATTCCTGGGTGGAGAAAGAGACAAATGGTAAGGAATGAAAAATGGGTAGCAAGTATTTTCTTCCGCCTACCATAAACTATATCACTGTCTTCCTCTTCTCATAATGTCTAGAAAAAGAGGGTCAAGTAAGAGTAGATTGCTTATTGCTATGAAACCAAAACTCCACAAAACAGGACCCCTCATCCCTACATTGCTGAGATTTGTGCATACACAGGAGGTGTATCTTACCACTCTTTTTTTCCCTTTCCTAAAGGACGGATTCAAGATTTGATTGCCCCAGATTCTGTTGATATCGATACTGCGCTGGTCTTTGTCAGTGCCATTTTCTTCAAAGGGATATGGAAGACTGCATTTAAAGAAGAGGACACTCAGGAAGTGCCCTTCAATGTGACAGAGGTAGGAGGGCACAGACACAACTTTCTGGCCAGGACAGCTGTTGGCTCACACAGCCAGCAGTCTGGGTGTTAGAAATACAACCTGTTGGTGTCACAGGTTGGGAGATTTAGTTAGGTCCCTCACTGTCATTGCCTGGACCTAAAGCCAGGCAGTGTTTGCAAGAGCTGTGTCTGACCAGGATTCCCGAGCACACAAGCAGGCAAGAGAGGAAAATGGAGACACAGCTCTTCTTCAAAGGCAACAGGCTTGAAGAGCAAACTCTGTCCCTTTCAAAGGCCTTGTACGTTTGCCTGAAATCAAGAAAAACAACTGCTTCCCTGTCACATTGTCTCACCTTTCTGTTTTTGCAGCAAGACAGCAGACTCGTGCAAATGATGTGCCAGAACAGCACCTTCAAAGTGGCAAGAGTGGCTGCAGAGAAAATCCAGGTCCTGGAGCTTCCCTATGCCAGTGGAGAGCTGAGCCTGTTGGTGCTGTTGCCTGATGAGATCTCTGGCCTGGAGCAGGTATGACCCTGGCAGGGGAAGCAGAGAAGGAGTTATCACTGCAGTGGGGCTTTGGGCTGTTGTCAGACTCTTTGCAGTCCCTTCACATCCCAGCTGGCCACACCAGGGCTGTGCTGGGCAGGCAGGGGAGCACAAAAGCCACCCAGGTGCCAGCAGGTGCTCTTAGGAAAGCCCTGAGCTCAGTTTTCTAAAACAAAGATAAGACAGTGCAGTGTTGCTGTAACCCTGCAGAAGAGGATGTTGCCGTATGCTCCAATGACCACCCTGCATCAGAAACAGGCACACTAGCAGGGTTTTTATCCCTTTGAGTGATTTCAAAGGTTTGCTAAAGAAGAAAAGTTAATCCTGGGGGAAATAAAATATGAAAGTGATGAGGAAAGCATTCCAAGAGCTGTCTAAAAGGAAAATGAGAAAAACAGCATTGGAAAGGAGTGACACTGAGAAAAAGGATCAATAAAAAAGTTCCAAGAGGATCAGTTTTAGGGCCAATTTGATTCCATGTTTTCAAAATCTGTATTTTTACAAGAAAAGACTTGATCTGATGAAGAAATTATCAGATGACAAAGTTTTGAGGAGCTTCCTCAAGGCAGTGGAAGGTCCACAGTTAGGAGGAAGCACACAGGGCAAACAAGTACATTTAAGTATCAGTTCTACTCTGTAAATAAACTGGGGAAAACCAGTAACAAGGGGTATAAACACATCTGTTAAGGCCATTGAACTTTTGTCTCAGACATTTCATTCCCTGCCTCTCTCTGCAGCTCGAGAAAAAAATCACCTATGAGAAACTTACAGAGTGGACCAGTGTGATGGAGAAGAAGAGAGTGAAAGTGTACCTCCCACGCATGAAGGTTGAGAAGAAATACAACCTCACATCTGTCCTAACAACCTTGGGTATGACCGACCTCTTCAGCCCCTTGGCCAATCTCTCTGGCATCTCCTCAGCAGAGAACCTGAAGGTATCCGAGGCCATCCATGAGGCGTACCTGGAAGTCACTGAGGAGGGCACTGAAGTGGCTGGTTCGGCTGTTGTGACAGGAGACATCCAGCATTCCTCTAAGTTTGAAGAGTTTAAGGTTGACCACCCATTCCTTTTCCTGATCAGACACAATCCAAGCAACATGATCCTCTTCTTTGGTAGATATTGTTCTCCCTAAAGAGAATAAGAGATGGAAGTAGTGCCTGCCTTCTCCTCAGAAACAGCAGAACCCCTTTACTTTAGTACTGTAGTATAACCTCATCTCTTCACTAATTTCTCTGAAAGTCTCCAATATCTAGTGAGATATTCTTGAAGAAGTGTGTGACTTTTCAGATCTTTAGTTGCAGGTGTTTCTGCTTACACAAGTTTTACTCAGGAGTTATACCCAGGATTAAACGAGAGTTTCAAGAGGTAGCTTAGAAGTATTTCCCATCGTCATTGAACAACTTGAAAGACAGGGCCAGTGTTTTTATTTTTGAGAAAAAATCTGACACCGATATTGAGGATCTGGTTTTCCTACAGGAGTTCTCTGAAATAAACACATCTTTCAGAATAGTCTTGTTCCTTTCTGTTGAACTCATTGTGCAGCCATCCTTGAACTGATGCCTGGACACCTTGCAGATGAAATTCTTAACTTCAGCAAAGCATTCTTCTTCCAGCAATGCATTTGTGCTCCTTTGTGCTGCATGTACTGTAAAGCTAGGTGTCTTGTTCTGAGGGAGTATACAGAAAGTTTACCATTTCCTCATAAATCATTACCTCCAAATACATCTCCCTGACTGATATAATTTCCCGTCTTCATTCCCATGACATGTCATTGATTTTGTGAGTGTTAATTGATGGTCCTTCTATTTATTCTAATAAAAGCATTGCAAACTAAACATGTCTCCACCTATTCTGGGTTACTGCACCACACAACCAAAATATATGATACAGTGGGTCATGATTATTGACTGAAGTGGTTTAGATGAGGATTTAGATCCTATTTTCAAAACCAGAATGTACCCATATATGAAGCCATTAAAGAGCTTAAGATATTTTTCTAAAATTTTGAGCTTAAGCAAGGTTAACCCTACAGATTCTACTCTTACCTTGAGTTTATCTCCAAGTGAAATATCAAATAACTCAGTTGTTTGAATTTAGAAACATGAAGTGTCTTTTTGTGAAAGGGTGGACTGTTTTAGCTGCCTAATACCCACAAGAAACATCCAAGGAAATCTTTGTTACTGCCTTTTGATGAAATAATCACATGAAGATATTATTTCCTATTTCACAGGCTTTAGAGGCAGGCTCCTAAGGTTCCAGTTTATCCAATTGAAAGAATTATTAGTGTTAATTGCTGACTTAAGCAGTCTCCAAATCACAGTATTACTACTTAAAAAGTGCAGAGAAAAAGGAGACATATGGAGGTGCCTCAAACATTTTCAAAGTCAGTATTAAATATAACTTGAAATGATGATGCTGACCACAGGGAATTAAATTCTCTTAGCTGCTACAAAGTCTATGGGAGAACTGCAAATACTGGTCTTCCCAAGATAGTTATAAGAGATTAGCTACAGTTAACACAAGTATTTAAGCAAAAAAGTATTTTAATATATATGATATTTCGAGGTTTACTGTGCATATTATGTTCTGCTTCCCTTATAGCCCAAAGCAGATGACAGAGTTTTGATACAACTAAAAAAAAAAGAAAAGAAAAAGGCAGGATTTGTAAAATACTGTTCTAAGGAGCAGACTGTGAAATTTTATTAAACAATTATAAATCTTACTAAACTGAAACAAGTATGTCTGTCGCTCTACACTTTCTAGGTACAATGACAATAAAATTAACATTTATTATGGAACTATTTATTATACAACATGAATATAAAAAGAACTATTTTCCTGTCTAATTGTTTCTTTGCTTGATGATTATTTTAAAGATAAGAAATAGAGAAAATCAGGCTGAAGTGCTAAATGATTTCCTAAAACTACACGAGAGAGGTTTTCAAGCCACAGCCTCCACCCAATGTCCTTGATGGGAAAGAGCTATTTGACTCATTTTAAATCGGGCCATTAGGTGTCACTAGGGATACAAAATGATGTCTCAGTCTTCCAGACTAGGTTTGGCAACTTAATGTAGGCTCCAATTTTGTTCTTAATTTTTGGGCAAGTACATGATTATGATCAATATACTGAAAATGTAGACGCGTGGCACTGTGCTTGGAACTCAGTAATTTTTGAAATAAACACCAGAAATACCGTTTGGTGAAAGATCAGAGGCATTTTTAGGCATCTGGATAAAAAAACATCACAGTCATATACTGTAGAAAGGGTAACACTGTTTGGTTTATGAAAGAGAAAACACCTTTCGTAGAGACTAAAATGAGAGGTAAAAGTGCAGATTCAGCAAAGCTGCATAAAATCCATACCCCTGTATCCAGGTGTGGGCCCAGTACTGCTCCTGTGCATTGCCTGGGCCAGCAGGACCTGCTGGAAAGGCCCTGCCATGGGAAGCAATTCAGAAAAGAGCAGCATGGAGGGTGTTACAAAGGGATGGAGAAAGAGCAGCCACGAGGAGAGCAAACACTGCCTGCTGCTTTCTGAGCTCTGCTCTGAAGTCCAGCAAGAGTTTAGGAACATGAATCCCAGTTCCTGCCAAGTCCAGGTGTTGTCCTACAGTCCTTTTTGTCCCCTGGCAGCACCACTGAAGATGGTATTGTCTTTGTGACTTCCATCTGTCCATTCACTTTGCTCTGTTCCCACAATGTGCTCTGTTGTTCTGCATACACAGTGCTGCCAGTGGTGTGTGCAACAAAAACAGACACATGCATAAGGACAGCATTCAAAATGCTCTGTGAGCCAAGCATGTCTTTTCTCCTCATGTCATTTGGGGAAGGGTTAGAGTTGACATGTTGTGTTAAGGACCAGACTCATGTTTAGGGCCCTGGCATATTTGGTCCGTGGTTGTGTTTGTCGATGTGGTATGAGAAAATAGTGCATAGTTTCATGGTGAAAAACTCAGCCTTGGAGAAAGAAACATTAGTGTAACATCAAACTGCTGAGAACTTAGCTTTTGACAGAGGAACAATAAAGAATAGAGCTGCTGTCAGCCCGCAGTCAGCAGCTTGAGCTGGTGCAGCCTCAGCTGATGTGCTGGCCATGCACAGGCTGATGCTGCAGCTGGCAAAATTCCACTCCAGGGAGAGGAGATATGAGGTGTGGTTCTGGGCTGAGGGGGTGAGGAGGACCTGATGCGCATCATTTTGATCCAGGGCATGCTCTGAAGGTGCACTGCCTTCCTGCCCCTCCCACCACGTACCATGCTCCATCTCCTTCTCCTGCTCAGCATCTTGGTAAGATTCCAGGGGTTGATATGTATTGTTTCCTATCCCAAGTGACAGAATACATTTGCTCTGCTTACTAATACTATTTGCTTTGCTACCTCAGTTGTGTTTTAACATCTTTTATTTTGTGCATGGGAATTCTCCTGAATCTGTAACACTCATCTTCCCAGCCCTTTGGGGAATATAACTGTCTAGGACCATTCCACATCCCTCTGCATATTTCACTTGAGAGGTAGGCCTACCTTCTCCTAAGAAAAGCAAATCCTTGTCTGAAGGCACAAGATTTGGCAGGCAGTATGCTGTAAGAGAGTCATCAGAGGAGGAGCACTCAGAGAACCTCCTGGACTCTGAGGCAAAGCTGTCCTGGAACCCCAAATGGTATCTGAGAAAGCACAGCATGCTGAACCAAACTGGAAGCCACATATATCTTGGAAAGGCTTTGAAGCAGAGCAGTAGTTCATTTTTCTGTTTCTTGGAGCTAGTGAGGTAAGATTTTTCAATCTGAAAATGAGACAGCAGCGAGGGGGTTGTCAAGGAGCAGCAAAGGTGAGGCTGCTCAGCAAAGGAGGCAGACCCGGGGCAGCAGGTGACAGCAAAGCCAGGGCAGGGGCCTCCCCCATAAGGTATTCAGTGCTGCAGTTCCCTGTACTCCTGCTGCAGTCCAGTGATTCTCAAACAAGTCTGTAGTGATGAGGTAGGGCAAATATCAAACCTGGAGGTTAAGTCTGCACATCAGGGTTTGTAATGGCCCTGAAAAGAGCATTGTTGTACATCAAGGAATTAGTGACCCACACAAACATGGACCTGATCAGCCTGACCAGTGTGTGCTGTTTTGTGCTAAGTTATGCTGCATGTACTGCTTGGCCTCCAGGACTCTGTTGTGCTGAATGGGGGACATTGTAGATAGCCCCAAAGCAGCACCTGGTGATGATGCTGCCAGCACATCCTTGGCCTCATTGCAATCTACAGCTTTCTCGTGAGGGACAGAGAAGGGGCAGGCACTGATCTCTGTTCTGTGGTGATCAGTGACAAGACTGGAGGGAATGGCCTGAAGTTGTGTCAGGGAAGGTTTAGGCTGGGTATTAGAAAGAGGTTCTTCCCCCAGAGAGTGGTTGGGCACTGAACAGGATCCCCAGGGCAGTGGTCACAGCACCAAGCCTGACAGAGCTCAAGTAGTTTTTGGATGATACTCTCAGGCACATGGTGTGACTCTTGGGGATGGTCCTGTGCTGGGCCAGGGGACTTGATGATCCTCGTGGGTCCCTTCCAACTTGTCATATTTTCTGATACTGTGATTCTGTGATATTTTTATTCATCCATAGAAAGGATCAACAGAATTGTTTACTTCTGAGAACATACATATAAAAGTGTAAAGATCATACCACCAGACAACCTCTGCATGCATGGGATATGCATGGTGTGCTGTGCCCTGAATAAAGACCTGTCCAATGCTGCCCTGCTTGGGGTTCCTAGCATTGGAAGTGAGATAATCTATGCCATCTCTTTTTTCCCTCTCATGTTATTTTCAATAAAATGCATTTTAATAATTTTCTTACTAGTGTCCAAAATAAACACTTGCAGTAGTACATCTCAGTTAGGTTCATGGCCAGGCACAGGCACACAAGCTAGCAAGCAATCAAGAGACTTAGTTTAAATTCTCTGAAGTGAGGGGGAATGTAAACCCTCATGGAGGCTCTGTCACAAACAGTGCTCTGATCCCAGGCTGGCCACTTGCTTCAGATGTGCCCGAGCCCAGGCAGTCAAACTCCTACAAGAAGGATGATGTTTTCCACAGCAGAGGTGTCTGAAGTTCTGAATGGTATGGAGACAATGACAGAGATTGGCTATTCCATGTATCTTCTGACACAGGAACTTAATAGTATTACAAAAAGTTAGTTGAAAGCAGTTAAAAAAACCCCCTACACACAGAAGTAGATGACAACAGGTAGCTGAATGACGGAAATCATTGTCAAAGAATGATGGAGATGATAAAGTTTTACATGATGGAAGAGAAATTCATTGAGAAGTAATAAATATATAGAAAATATTACCAGCTATTTAAGTTCCAGGACTAAATGGCCAACTTTAGGACTCTGATGGCATGATCAGCCTCAGGAGGAGATCTCCCCAAAGCCCTCTGCACATGGGTATGGAGCCTGTATTGGGCACTGACACCATTTTGGTACTGGGCATGGTCTTTGTGAGAGGAGGACATGAACTGCCCTTGGCCAGTTGCAGCAGGCCCCGTAATGAATGAAGACAACTCATGGTATGCTGAACCCTTGGTAGAGGAGCACATGGCACCTCTGCTTGGGTGTATTTAAGACAGGGTGGCAACAGACATGTGAGAAATATGTTTAGAGAAACAAAACAGAAGCCATATGAAAGGAGAAGTTATTAAGAGCACAAATAAAGGCAGTCTTGGGAGGCACTACCAGCCCATGCCAGGGTAGTGACACCCCACAGGGGCTGAAGCAAGGACATTCCTGTGGAACTGCAGCCCATGGAGCAGAGTAGAGCACAGGATAGAAGGGAGCAGCAACAACTGGAGGATAGAAACAGTCATACACCAACCCCAACCTCTTCCATTGCCTGCTGCTACACCAAAGGGACTGGGAAGCACTGAGCATAACAAGGAAGCTGAAACTAGTAAGCAGAGGAGGCTTTTTGGATTGAAGCTGAGCATGGGGATGAAGGATGAAAAATTTATCTGTTTCACAAGTTATTACATTTGGTTTTGGTCAATACCCACACAAACAACAAAATTTTCATGTTCATCAGCAAGAAATTACATGAAATTAATTCCCCAGGTCAAGGCTGTCACCCACAAGAGAAGCATATTTCAGTGCAGCCTTAGCACTTCAGTCCCTGTCTGAAGTACACTGGAAGTAACCTGCCTTCTCACAGAACTCCTCACAAGACTGGTAGCCTTGTCTCCAGGCCCATCTCTTTTGCTTTCAAGTGGTGACAGAGCTCTGAGCACACTAATGAGCTTTGATAGTCCTGATCAGCCACACCTAGGGCCTCTCCCCACACCTATGGGCCCAAGAGCCCTAAGCTGTGCTCTGGACTTTCAGTTCCTCTCTGTGTTACATCAGCAGTCTGTCAGTCTCCAGTTCAAACACAGCTGTGCCCATTCCTGGCCAAGGGCTCCCAGTGTGACCTCGGTCCTATCTTGTGATCACTGGACCTGGACCGAGCTCTGATGTGTGAATTGACTTTGTGGTGTGTCTTAGGACCTGCCTCTTATCCAGGGCATTGCCTTATGATCTGGACTGCCTGTGATCTCTGGGGCTGCTCTGCTCAGCTGCTGAGCCCTGGATGGTGAGGCTGTGGGATCCCCCTTGCCTCCTGTTTGTCGCTCCTTGGGGAGAAGCTGCTGCTCCACCACAGTGAGCCTCAGTCTTCTCTGAGCCCTCTGCCAAGCACAGAGGAGCCGGGGTCTCTGGTCACACAGAACCTGGTCCTTACAAATCTTCCTGATTTCCCCACAGTACTCACCTTACTCAGACCCAGGTTTCCAAGTGAACCCCATTCCACCCAGCCAGACCCTCCTTCCCCTGGCTTGCTCCTGACCAGCCTCTGGGGTCATACCTCACTCAGTTCCTGACCTCTCATGCTGTGTCCCTTTCCTATCCACTGTCCCTGCCTTGACTCCATGTCCCCTCAAACAGCCCATGGAGTCACTCCAAAGTGAGTCACTCTATAGTGACTCACAGAATCACAGAATCATTTAGGTTAGAAAAGACCTCCAAGATGATGGAGCCCAACATTTGACCAATCCCCACCTTATCAACTAGATCACTAAGTGTTGTGTCCAGTCCTTTCTTGAAGACCTTCAGGGACAGTGATTCCACCACCTCTTGGCTGTTATAAACCAAGAAATACCTTTCAGAAACTTGAGCACAGGTCTATGATTTATGTGTGTGAAGGGCAGGGACACTTGGAGTCACTCTAGAGTGTGTCTCTCCTTAGCCCAGGTCTCTCTAAGGAGTGAGGATACACCGTGCTCAGAGGGAAGGCTGCTGATCCCAGCCCTTAGGGCATAACAGCCCTCACTGGCCCTGACTTCCCATGGGACCTCCCGTGGGACCTCCACCCACCTACAGCTCAGGACCCCATGTTACCTCCTTGGAGCCATCAGCCCCTGCCCCAGCAACACCACATCAGGGCTGTTCTCTTGTTCCCTACAGCCCTGCCCTGCCTAGCCATGGGCCTTCTTGATCTCAACTTGTGGACTGTTGCTATAATGCCTTATGATCTGAAGGCTCAGTTGGACCTGTCACCATTTCAGGGTCTGTTCTATTTCCCTTGCTCAGATGCTCTGGGGCTGGACCCTGGTCAATGAGTCTCCCATCCACAGGCAGCAGCCAGCTTTCATTGTTCCCTACCCCAGCCTCTGTAGATGGACCCTGGTCTTTGTTCTTCTCTTGCTGTGCCCACAGCTGTTGATAGACCCTGTTACTGGCATTTGGTTCTGCTTCCCTGTGGTCAGATTTTGTGTAGGGATCTGCCCACCCTTGGGAGATCCCTGGCCCAGCTCTGTTCTCATGGAGCAGCCCTGCTCCTGCTGCTCCTGGCAATCCAGCTAACTTTACATCCAAAATACTGCCTCCTTACTCAGCCTAGCTCTCCAGTGTGACTACAAGGATATTCTGGGAGATCATTTTGAAGGCCTTACTAAAGTCAGGGTATAGAACATGCTCTTCTTTTCTCTTGCTGATAGAACAAGCCAACCCATCCTAGAAGCCAACGAAGCTGGTCAGGAGAGATTTACCCTTGGAAAATCTGCGCCGTCATTTCCCATAATTTTTTATTCCTTTACACACCTCAAAATGCTCCCAGGAGGCTTTGTTTTGCAGCCTTCTGTAGGGATTTGAACTCAAATACCATTGTACATCGAGGTGCTAGCGACCCACAGAACAGCTGACAGGGGAAGGTACAGGCCTGTGCTTGCTGAGCATATAGGTTGGCTCCCCATCCTGTGCTGTGCTGCACATCACCCTGGGCTGCAGGATGCCCTTCTCACACAAGTCAGAAGGAAGGAACCTGCAGGTTCCTCCCATTGGCAGAAGTGACTGCACCCACTATGTCCTTGTATTTATCATAAAGTGAAGTGGCAAGTTTTCATGTGAACATCCTTTTGGTTCTCAGTAGAAATTAATTGTTTTCTTCTTTAAAAATATCTGCAAGAGTTCTAAAGATTAAAGGGTCAGTGAATGGCTATCTCCATGGATGGGTCCTGCACTGCATGCCAGTCCTTGACTGGTGGTCTGTCCAATCCTGAACAACTTGGGGTTGAGGGAATGTAAGTTTACCTATATTATCCTTTTTCCTTTTAACATTAGCTGCAATAAATGGTATTTTAGGCAACATATTAGAGCCTGTGTGTCTTTCTGGATACAGATCATAAAGAATACTAATCCTCAGTGCCTTGCACTACCCCTTTTCTGGGACTGCAAAGACCTGTAGTCTCCTCTCCTTTCCCTTTCTGAAAACTGGTCACTTTTTCAAATCATCAGGAACCTTCTCCAACCATCCTGACTTCTCCTTAGTCTTTTTGCTGTTCTGTCTAAAGAAGCTTTTCTTACTGCCCTTCACATCCCCTGTCAGTTTTCCCTCCAGCACAATTTTTACTTTTCAAATTCCATCCCTGCATGGGGAAAGTTTCTATGCCCTTCCCTGACGGATTCTCCTTGCTTTCAAGTCTTGTATTTTTTCTTATTGCATTTGAGCTTAGACAGAATGAAGCCACCTTCATAATCAGAGGCACTGTACATTGCTTCCACAGCAAGATATGCAGCAAGTGAAAGGCTTTGCAGGTATGTGAAGCTAAAACTCATTCAATCATAGCAAGGATGACTTTCAGGATCTGAGACAAATACTGACATCCAAACCATTGCTGGTCTGTGGGGTGTGATCACTGAAAGTTATGTCATGAAGGTCAGACCAACCTATGTCAGATCAAATATCCATGGGGGAACATTAAGAAATCATCAGCTGTACAATGAAGTCTGAGCCCATGTCACGTTAAAAGGAATGAAAGATGTCATATAGGATATTGCAATGACATTAAGAGCAGTAATAAGTGCCCTGTCACAGTCTGTGAGGGATCAAGGCAGCACTGCAGGCAAAAATGTGGATCTCCAGAGTGGCACAGAGCTGCTGCAGAACGGTGCCATGTGGGCCTTGAGCACCTCTTTGAAGGAGCTTGACCACACACCTCATTTGCTTTGTACTGGGGAAAAACCAGTCCCCCAGAATAAGTCACCAATGATAGCTACAGCACCAAGGGCTGCAGCAATAACCAGTTAGACAAGCAGTTGCAATCACTAAATGATTTATCTCTCTGTGAAGAGTTGCCTCTGCCCCTGATTGGAACACAGCTTCCAGAGTCACAATGTGAAATGAAGACAAACACAAAACGTTCAACGTGCTCCTTCCTACTGGCAAAAGACCAGGAACAAGGAGGAGAACAAAATCTTGAGTGCTGCATGGGTTTTTGTGATTGGATGACAGGCTTTGGTCTGTGAGCTGACCTGGACTTCATATCCTTTTGGATACGAAGTACCTTTTATACTCTCAGTTGTCCAAGGCTCAGATACTCAATAGTCTGTTGGTTTAAGGAGAGCTCCACAATGAAATGCCTGGCAGAGGAAAGGGCAACAGAGCCTTAGCTGACCTCTTTTTTGGGACAACCATTGTCAAACAAGGATGTGACTGAGCTGTTTGTACTGCTTTGCACAGCTGTGTTGGCCAGGGAAGTCCATTGTCAGTTGTCCCAGGTAGCCTTCCAACTGCAGGGAGGTTTGATTACTCTTTCTAGACCCCATGTCAAGCAGACTGTACAAGACCTTCACGTGTTGATGCTATGCTGATGGTCTGCTCTGATCCAGTTCTCATTTTTCTCGTGGGTATATTCAGTAGATTAAAACTGTCTTCGNATTATTTAGCAGAGAGGCTTGAAAGAGTCTTGAAAGGCAAATTTCACTGAGTTAAATATACTGGCCAAGTCTTATCTGTAGCAATGGAAGACCAGTGTGGTAGAAGTAGAACCAAATCCCTGTGAACATAGAGTGGCCCTGAATAAAAAAGGGATAAAGACTGAAAATAGAGGCACCAATCTGTTTAGAGGCTCACTCTAAACACTGTGAGAAAACAGCTTATCAGGTGTAAACGTACAGATTCNCGTGTGGTAGAAGTAGAACCAAACCCCTGTGAACATATAGTGACCCTGAATAAAAAAGGGATAAAGACCGAAAATAGTGGCACCAATCTGAGGCTCACTCTAAACACTGTGAGAAAACAGCTTATTAGGTGTAAATGTACAGATTCAAAGAATCACAGACTATCTCAAGTTGAAATGGGTCATCGTGTGCCTCACTGCAGGACTACCTGTGTATAAACCATATGAGTAAGAGCATCATCCAGGCACTGTAAAGTGTCTGGAGACATCCCTTTGAGGGTAGGTGTCCTCTCCAGCACCTGACTTGCTTGTAAACAGTTCCTTGCCTTGGTGGGGCACAAAGCTATCTTTCTTTTCCTTGGAATGTCACCAGGATGTTTCAGTGTGTCAGGACCACCTGGCCTACATCGATCTGTATAATAACCAACAGATATGAAGAGCTGAGCAGAATAAATGTACACAACTCATTACTGGTGTTTGATGGAACAGATAGTGAAGATTTTTGATTGACAATACACCTGAAAGGCTCATTCTTCATTCCCTTTATTCATCCACATACTAATACATATTTTGTAGGCAGGGACAATATTTTCAGAGAAGCAGACAAGTTTTTTAGGCCCTCTTACAGGCTGAAACAGAAGCAGTAGACCTGACTTAGGAAAAAAAAAGAGAGAGAATTATATTTTGCTTAAGTATAGATATATGTCTGTCAGATTATTTGTGGGAAAACAAACAAACAAACAAAAAAAACCCCAAGCTAAACCAAAACATTTGGGTGATACTTGTGGAGTAGAGAGCTAATGAAAATACTTTAGATCCACTACAATTTTGTCTTGCTTAAACCCTCAGACTGCCTTGGTCACAATAACTCATGAAGGAGAATGTAGATTTCTACAGCATGTTTATTCTTACAAAATGAAGTAGACTGAGGCAAAGAACAGTGCACTGCCTAAACTTTTGACAGCAGTACAGGACCTACCTCTTCTTAACAGACATCACAGTCATGTCACATATGTTGAAAAGAATTATGTCACACAGATTTTGGGATTCTCCCCCCCTTTTTTAAATCACATAATACTTTACAGAGGTCAGAACGATTTCTTTACTGTTTGCCCATTCCATTATTTCAATACAGAACAATAGCTTTTATAACTGCAATGCTTTTATAATTGAAATATATTTGCTATTGTATATTATGATTGTCCCACAGACCATGAACACTCCTCTAGCTGGATTTCACAGTTCCTTCATTCTCTTTCAGGCCATTTAGTTACTCCTGGAAGATCCGGGAGACACACTGTAGTGTATACTACAAACACATTTGGAATTCAATCCTTTTTACTTTGTCTAGAGTTTTGTTTTGCGATTAAACCCCTGAGAATAAAATAGTTTGCTATACAAAAGATTTTTTTGTGATATCCCAGCTTTTCAAAGAAAATGGGCCTGTTTTTAGCTTTCACCTCAGCTGGTTTTCTCACATGCACTTTTCTTTCTTACCCCAGTTTAAGTTAGTAGAATAAAAGGCCAATAACTGTCCTTCCTTTTCTTCTTTTTAGCACGACTCATCTGCATTTTGTGAATTTAGAAAGGATCAACAGAAAGAGTGTTCGGGTTTGTTACTACAACCATAATAACGACTTGACTAATTATTGGCAGGCTGACTAATACCTGCTAATTATGTGCTCCTTCACAAAGTTGTTCACATTTTTTGTTTTTATTGCCATACCAGCACCTAGTTGTAAATGAGGCTTAAAGCAACATGAGCATTATTTCCCAGTCTTTTTTTCAGCCCAGTGGTCCTGGTGTACTGATGGAAAGCACTGTTATACAGAATAAAAAACTAATATTTGCTCTCCTTTCAATCAAAAATAAACCTATTGAAACAAAACCTGACCTAATACCATTAAATTTTTTTTTTGGTGTCAAAGATCAAACTTCTGAAAGGCAGCAGTGGGTGGGTCTCAATTCAGACTGTATAAATTCCCAAGGGCTCAGCCAGTATGTCTACATACAGCTGGAAAGCTCTATTGCCTTTGGTGCTGAAGCTCAAAAGGTAAGCATTTCTTTAGAAAAATTTATTTTCTCACTATATTATTCCTGGTTTCTGACTAAAGTTAAAAAGAGAACAGTTATTGCTCTGTGTTTGGTATCTTTGCTATAGAAAGCATTTTTCAGGACTGAATATTTACAAATCTCACCTGTATGCATGCATTCTACACTATTTTATCACGTGTAAAATCTGAGTATTTGGGCTTTTGTTGGGAGATTTTAAAAAAGCTGTTAGTTGTACTTCAAATATTATTTTGTGCTTAAAATGTGATTTTCTTTCAGAGCATCTTACCCTTCCATTCAGTATCTTCTAAGTTTGATTTAGGCAGTCAAATAATAAGTTTCTTGGTTGATCTCTGGTTTCAATAGAGTGCACTGAGAGCAAAACTGTGCCATTCGGTGAATTTGATATGTGAGAAATTTCTCTAACAGCTGCATCCCTGGAAAATGCAGCTGACGAACACTACACAAGATAACAAGGTGTGTGGGTGTACAGATGTGCAATTTTAAAATAACCTTTAAATGGGAACATGTATACAGAAAGGAATGTGAGAGACATATGTGGGTGTGAGTGTATGTGTATATCCAAGAGCACAGTCATGAAAAACCTTGGTAGAGTTTAAGACTACAAAGAAAAGCTTTAAGACTACAAAGAAAAACTTAACATTGATGTCCAACTTTCTCTTCTATCTGAATGTCACTAACAATGTTTAATTTCTCAGAAAGGTTATAGTGTAGTATATTTAAGCAAAGCAAGATGTATCTGAAAGCACAATAGGATGAAACATGAATTCTGAGCATCAGTCTTGCTCCTAGACTCTGTACCTTAGACAAGTTATACTGCCTATCCATGCTTCCATTACTAAAAGCAGGGTAAAGTTACAAGCCTTTGAAGATCTACTGACAGTAGGTAGTGTGCAACAAATAGATATTTCACTTCTTTTTAGAAAACTAAAATAGCCAGCCAGCCTCTGCTTTTTCTTATATTTATCCAAATTGAGAGCAGGTCTAACATAACTTGCACTTAAATTACCAGCTTTGCAAGTATGTCAAAGAGATCCTATTTTATTGTTTTCATCAAAGCTACTACAGAGTACTAAGGAATTTTAGCCTTCAATGAATGAAATGAGTACAGGCAACTGCTGCTTGACTGCTTTGAAAAGGTAAACAGAAATCATAGATACACTTAAGACCTCTGAGGAACTGTTACGGAAAGGCAGAAAGAAACAGATTTATGTTTTATACAGTTTGAACATGCATGAGAGGTGAGCATAGTAGTGGGCACGTTGCCACAAAATTACTTCAAAACTACTTGTTTATATTTCATTGCCTGAAAACTACTATTAAAGTGCATGTGCTGTGTTTGAAGGCTCTCCCATTACGTTGTTGTTGTGCTCCTGCTCTAGGCAATACCGGTTTCACAATGGGCTCCATCGGTCCCGTAAGCACGGAATTTTCTTGTGACATCTTCAAGGAGCTGAGAATCCAGCATGCCAGGGAGAACATCATCTACTCCCCTGTGACCATCATTTCAGCTCTGTCCATGGTCTACTTAGGTGCAAGAGATAGCACCAAGGCTCAGATAGAAAAGGTGAGGATTTAAAGCCTCCTGCTGCTCAACAGACCCACAGTACATAATATATAACATCCCTTGCATAGATCAAAGGCTAAAAAATGTGCATCCAGAGTTATCAAAAGCTACAGCCACATCAAACTCCCATACTGTCAAACAAATGCATCAGTCAGGAACCTTGAGACTGGATTAATATTTTATCATTTTTATCAGTAGGATTCTTAAAGAGAACAACACATTATAGTGGTCCTTTGTTTGAAACGAGGAAAGGAAACAAAATCTCTTGGGAAAGAGACAAAATATGTCTCCAGACTGCAAAGTGTTTCATGTGTTTCCTACAGCTCTCACTATTTCCATAGAGAGTAGATGTCTTGTTACATAGAGGAAAGTTGGTATTATTAATAGCACACACTGGAGCTGATTCCTAGATGTTCAATAGAAGAAAAGATCATCCAAGCAGGCAACAGTAGGCATGGCTGTTCACAGGTGGTACAGATGGATTGCATTTTTTAAGTCATCCAGGTTCTCAGTCAATAGGTTTACTTCAATCTTTATGTGTTAATCTCTGTTGCACAACCTTTTTCTTGTCACACCTGTTATTTCAACTACTGTTATTCTTAATTACAGGCTGTTCACTTCGATAAAATCCCAGGATTTGGAGAGAGCACTGAATCTCAGGTAGAGAAATAATTTCATCTCCCTTTCTATGGGAGCAAAAACTATCAGATTAAGCTGACTCTTAGCATTTCCAAACCTTCTCCAGTGTGCAGCTAGTGCTCTGCATCCAGAATCTGGGGGAACACTTTATTTGCAAGACTAAAAGGAGAAGGCAGGTAACAGATGTTTAGAGCAAGCATCAAATGAAATCCATTATCATAATATCGGGCAAATAAAGGAAAATTATAGATATTTGTATGATTAGGCAAGGTAGCTGCTTGTTACTGGTTAAATGGGACTGGTTGGGAATGGTTGGGAAAGCCTGTCTGATCTGATGGAACTAGACTACTGTAGCAGATAATTAAGAGTACCCCTGGGAAAACTACGAGAAAATCACAGTAGAAAACAGGACAGAATTGTATATATTACAAAATTACGATGTCAGCATAGTTGCAGCAACCAGACACACAGGACAAACAATTTATAAGCAGAAGTGTTTGAACTACTCTACTCCTTTCATATAGTATGTAAAACCTACTAATCATTAAAACTAGGATAACACCATGTGTCTTTTCATTTGTATTCCTGTCAACCACCCAGTGTGGGACATCTCTGTCCATCCACACTTCACTTAAAGACGTGTTCACCCAAATCACCAGACCAAGTGACAACTATACAGTCAGCATTGCCAGCAGACTTTATGCTGAAGAGAAGTACCCAATCGTGCCGGTGAGTTGCTCTAAGATCTCATCTGAATGCATTTCTATGTCAAAGCTGCACCCTTCTGTAATGCAAAAAGCACTGTCAGAAGTCTTGGTTCTGCTAAAGAAATTTTGTTTCATATAGAAGAAAAGATTCAAGACTTCTATCACAGCCCTGACCCTTAACAGTCTTGAGGTTTGTGCAAAGTACAGTAATGATCCAATCAAGTCAAGGTCTAGTTAATACAGGTGATTTTTGCTGGAAAGAGTTAACTCCAACTGTTTTCTTGACTTGCAAAACAAACCTGAAAAATAACTTCAGGTTCCTAAAAATATTCCAAGGTTTTCCATTAAAAAGAACATTTAATTTAAAATTGGAGGGAAATACCATTGCAAAATAAAAATTTTAAAAATGAGAAAAATTAAAAAAAAACCAAACAAACCCCCCATAGTTAAATGAAATGAACACTACTTTTGAATCAAAATCAGTTCTGGAAAATATTTTCAAAAAATGTGGGCAGATACTCTTGCTTGAAAAAAATTAATGTTAAATCTTAAGGTGCTTACGAACTAGAATAATGGCTTACTGATTAGCCTTAACAAGCAGCTTATTAATACCTGTTAATTTCATTCTTGCATTTTACATTTGCAAAATGGTTTGACATTTGGATGTGAAAATGGCATGTTCTTCCTTTGCAGGAATACTCACAATGCATTAAGGAGCTGTATAAGGGAGGCTTGGAATCTATCAGCTTTCAATCAGCTGCAGAACAAGCCAGAGAGCTCATAAATTCCTGGGTTGAAAGTCAGACAAATGGTAAGAGGAAGACAACTGTCAGCATAGGTAGTTGCCACTGTTCAAACAGTGTATGAGAAGGAGAAAAAAACCCAAACCTCTCCCTCTGCTCTTCTCCTGGATAGTAGATCAGCTCCCAGATACAGAACTGTCATTTAATGAATATTTTTTCCTCAAACACACTCGTTTTAGAAGACTCTTTATATCTAAAGAGGCTTTGTGGATTTGTAAAACTACCAGTCCTGATAAAAGGAACGGCATTAAAATATGCTCGTACACATTGGCAAGTGGTCTGACACTAATGTTTCTCCTTTGGTTTGAAGCAAGAAGTATTAAATGTTAGGTCTGGAGGCATCCAGGGATAAAAGGTTCCAATGGTTCTTCCCACTGTCACAAAATACACTTGTTTTGTAACAAGGAGATCTCTGGGTCTTCTCTCTCTCACTATAACTCTTTATAGAGAGGGAAACAACAGCCAATAGCAGTGAGAAAATCAGCCTTGCAAGTACAAGATAACAGCTACAAACCCAAAACAGTGTCCCTACCCTACACCCTCCTTCCCACAAAATCTTTACCCTTCATTTAATGTTGTGATTGCCAAGTGAGGTGTGTTATACAGAGATGTGTTATATATGTTCTCTTTTCCTATGTCTTCCTAAAGGAATGATCAAAGGTATCCTCCAACCAAGCTCTGTGAATCCACAGACTGATATGGTCCTTGTCAATGCCATTTACTTCAAGGGACTGTGGGAGAAAGCATTTAAGGATGAAGGCACCCAGACAGTGCCTTTCAGAATCACTGAGGTATGTGGGCATACGTCACTTTAAAGGTGGCATCTTCTAGAATTTATGCAGGGAGTTCCTCAGCAAGAGCAATTAGCAGTGTCAACCACAAGTAGAACATTTCTACACTTTGGGAATAATCTTTGTGAAAACATTATCTTATTTGGTTTTGCAGCAAGAAAGCAAACCTGTGCAGATGATGTTTCAGACCGGTTCATTTAAAGTGGCAGAGATTCCTTCTGAGAAAATCAAGATCCTGGAGCTTCCGTATGCCAGTGGGCAGCTGAGCTTCTGGGTGCTGTTGCCTGATGAGATCTCTGGCCTGGAGCAGGTATGGCCCTGACAGCTGGGTTTCAGAAAACCATAAACACAATCAAACTTAAGTGCTGAAAAAGCATTTCACAATAAAGTTGTCTTAAAGCATGTCACCAGCACAGATCTGGCAACATGGGATTGTTGCACAGAAGCATCCAGCTGTTTCAGTGGTCCTATAATAGTTTGTGCTGAGCATGGCTTGCTCAAGGAACTGCTTTGGTGGGTTAAATATTTGTTACTGCAGAACAGATTCTTCTCAGACAAGCAGCTGTCACTCCAGCAGCTTGAACTCCAAAGGTTTTATATCTTCATTCCTGCATACTGAGGAGCTTCCTAGGAAGTTCATGCTAGCTTGATTATTTGTAACTACTGCTTGGTTTGGCAGCATTCAACAAGCTTCCTTCTTACCTTCAAAAATTAAAATACCTAAAAACTGAATATGAGAGGTACTGGAATGGTTGAAGCAATCTCAGAAGGCAAAAAGTACATGACATACTATTGTTGATATGAACAGAATAATGTCATAGGAAATTGCCATTAGCAGGACTGTAGTTTGAATAGCACAAGTTATGTAATATATCAGAGTTCATTGAAATGATTGTACACTAACTCAAAGAATCTAAATTATAAAAATAAAAAGGCATTTGAACACAGCTAAATTTCTTCAGTAGTAACTGATAGTTCAGGTATTAGTAATTGGCTACCTTTAACATCTGGTTACTTGGTGGTCTTAAATGCAGATAGAATTTAAAACTCATAAGCACGGAATGATTTTTGGAATATATTTTTAAATAAAACAAGATAAATAGGCAAGGCCTTTGGTGAAATTTGCTGAGTAGCCATCAAGAAAATTAATTGGCAGTGAGCTTAGTGAAGAAATAGGAAGGAGGACAGAGAAGCAAGGTTTGCTTTCTTCTTCTAGACACATTAATCTGTATACACCCAAAAGCAGTCAGTTTAAGAGAAAAAAAAACACAAGTGGTTCTGCATTGCCATAAGAGAAGTTGTGCTCCCATATCAGAGATCTAATTGCTTGTCTCCTTGCAGCTTGAGACTGCAATCACCTTTGAAAATCTCAAGGAGTGGACCAGTTCTACTAAGATGGAAGAGAAGAAAATTAAAGTTTATTTCCCCCGCATGAAGTTTGAGGAAAAATATAACCTCACATCTGTCTTAACATCCTTGGGTATCACCGATCTGTTCAGCTCATCAGCCAGCCTCTCTGGTATCTCTTCAGCAGAGGGACTGAAGGTGTCTTCAGCCTTCCATGAGGCATTTGTGGAAATCTATGAATCAGGCAGTAAGGACTCAGGCTCAACAGGATCTGGAGTGGATGATACAAGTGTCTTTGAAGAGTTTAGGGTTGACCACCCTTTCCTCTTCTTGATCAAGCACAACCCAAGCAACAGCATCTTCTTCTTTGGGAGATGCTTTTCACCTTAAAGAGAGGAATGTTTCTGTCCCTCACAGCAAGACTCAAAGTGCTGCAGTATCAAGGGTAAAAAGAAATACATACTCTCCCTTTCATCCATATTTTCTAAAACCAGAAGGCTTTATTTAAAAAAATAAACCAAAACAAATACAAAACAAAACAAAAAGTTAAGGCAGAGTAATTGTACCATGAAAACAGAGGCCCTTTTCTTTCCCTTTCTGCAGAGCATTATTAGTTGCTCATGCATGAAGACATAAGGGAGTGAAAATTGGATCCAAAGAAGGCATGAGCATGAACAGAGATGCTCCTGGTGAAAGTTAAAAACAATAGTGACAAATCATCACACTGAAAAAACACAATCACCTTACCAGCAGAAGTTTTATGGGAAAAAAAAATTGCAGCCTTCTAATTAAGCCAGGTTCTTCTATGGACAAAATCTCTGGTGACTTCACTGAAATTAGTCACTCAAATGTTCCCAGATTAAATTCTAAACTATCACACTAATAGGTATGGTTGGTACCATACCTACTCTGACAAAGCAACTGATTTTTCTTTCTGCTCCTGATACTGCATAGCTCTTCCCCACTTTCTGAAGATGCATTATAAGAATCTTATAATTCATACTTCTCCTTAAATCTTTTTGGCTTAATCATCATGACCATAATCATCATGACCAAATACAGCAGGGTGCTATTCAAATTTTCTCCATGTATCCATGTATAATGGGTCTTGCAGATGTACTCTCTTGCTCCTTTTATCATAATAAAAACATGTTTAAGCAAATGCATTTCCTTTGGAGTATTTCAAGTGCACCTGGGGTGGGGTATTCCTGATTACACCTGCAAACTGGGGGACAAGAGGCTGGAGAGCAGCCCTGTAGAAAGAGAGCTGGGGTTTTGGTTTGATGGCAAGTAGAATATGAGTCAGCAGTTCCCTGGAAGCCAAAAGGGTCAACCATGTCCTGGGGTGCACCAGGTAAAGCATCACAGGCCAGTCGAGGGAGATGGTTGTTCCACTCTGCTCTGGTGTGACCTCACCTCAAGTCCTGTGTGCAGTTTTGGGTGCACCAATGTAAGAACATCATGCTACTAGACTGTGTACAGGGGAGGGTGACCAAGGCGCTGGAATCTCTCTAGGGCAAGAGTTACAAGGAGTGTCTGAGGTCACTTGGCTTGCTCAGCTTGGAGAAGATAAGGCTGAGGGGTGACCTCATCACAGACTGCGACTTCCTCAGTGGGTGGCTGGTCACTGCAACAGTCTTTTCTAGTGGTCATGCCATGCCTGAGTTCCAGGAGTGTCTGGAAAATACTCTTAGTCATATGGTTTATTTATAGGTAGTCCTGCAAGGAACAGAGAGTTGGACTCTATGATCCTTATGAGTCTCTTTCAACTTCAGATATTCTATGATTCTTTTATCAGAATTGGCTCACTGATTTCAGAGAGGTGATGAATGAGAGTCTGGCCTAACTCTGGGCTAGACATGCAATACTGAGACCAGTTTTCTTCCAGGAAGAGACCAGTATGACCCATAATTCCTCATGCATACTACTAGTAAGATGTAAGATTTCCAGCACAAAACATGATTCATCCAGTTTCTCTGAACCAAGAGTAGATAAGCAGTGTGGAAAGCACCTGGACATGTGCAGAATGTACATGGCACTGAGACCACAGCATTGCCTCAGAGAACACAGGGGAATGGGAAATGGGAAGGAGTTTTTTAGTTATCTTTGTGGTTGGTTTGCAAAATTTTATAGGTTCTTATTTAGTAACTAAAGAGAATAATCATGTTAAGGAATGTGATGCCTACAGCAAGTTAGAGTTTTTCTCCAGAATTAATTATTGTTCTCTTTGTCACTGAAGCAAGAAAGGAAACAGAACTGTGAGGGGTTGTCACAGAGAAGCACCAGAGTAGTGAAAAAAAAGGGTTTGGAGGGTGCAGTTACTGTAAAAGGCAATGCTCTTTCCTGATCCCAGTATGTACAGCATGGCATCAGTGCTGGGGGAGGCTGTGATGGAATGTTTTTTTCAGTTCCACCATGCAGTATTTTGCTTGTCCTACTTGTTTGGCTCTCCCCTCCATCCTCCAAGATAACACATACTTTGGCAGGACCCTGGGGACATGACTTACTGGGAGCAAACATGATGTTGCAAAAGAAAGAAGATAACATGATACCACCTTCACTAGTGCGTAAACAGTTCAAATATTTTCCTTCACTTTCCTTTATCTTAGTTGATTGCTGGTCAAAAGATAACATACAGGGAAATTTATTGCAAGAGAGCTAACAATGTGTTTACTATTGCCCTGGAGTTTCTGTTTATCTGGCCATGGAAAGAGGACACCTAAATTCCTGAAGACATTTAACTTTCAGCAGATTCATTCTAAACCTGCATTATTTTCAGGCTGTATGAAATGAAACATACTTCCTCACAAACAGAAGACACAAAGAAGTACATTTGCTCCTATATGTACACAGGCAGTTTCAGTGCTGCCTCCTCATTTCTGATGACTTCTCCTGCCAGCACAGCAACAAATAGTTGTTTTCTTCTCCTCAATAGTCACATCCTTAACCAGCTGTGCAGTCTGTCCATTCCTAATACACAAAAACAAAATAAATCCAAAACAAACAAACAAAAAGGAAACATGCATTCTAAGGTCTTTTATTTTCAGAGACTGAAAACTTTGAAACCATTTTGGGACTTGGCAAATCACACCCCCATTAAGGAATGGATGCTGGAGTCCTCCGATTCTCAGACAGAGAAATATTTGCCTGACCACTGAAATTTTCAACAGCCTTCCACACCTGAGGTGCTGCAGCCCCTGTAATAAGAGGTACTTACAAGTACAGACCTATAAAGGAAAAAGCCTGGATCTAGCCCCTGGTTATGTGCCAGATATCAGATCTCCATCTCCCACTATGGGACAAGTCCTCCCCTTTGTGCCAACAGATAAGGCTGCAGCTTCTTCTCTCTGTGTTCAAAGAAGCAAAAGAGTAGCACCATGTCACAGAGACTTCAGCTTTCTGCTGTGTCATGAAGTACAGGTGGATTGCCCTCTCATTTACCCCCAGCGTTTCTTTTAGCACAACTATGGAAGAAGGCTCGTGCTCACAGCTTTAGGATCCCTCATTAGAGGCTTTTACTACTCTGACACCACACCTAATATATATTTGTAATTTCACATAAAATTAATTCAAAGGATTAGTGAGTTGTGCAGATACAAGACCACACTTGCTTGCTTTCCTCTGGTCTTACAACGGGAATATAATTCCATAGAGATGACAAAACTTCACCCCAGGGCCTTACTGTTTATTTCAGTACTAATTCTTTTAATACATAAGAACGCAAGTAGTATTGCTCAGTTGAACAGTCAGTAACCTGCAAAAATTGGTCTCCTGAAGTTCAGACTTAGCAACTTGGGTTGGAATAGGCAGCTGACATTCATCTGGTCTTAACTTCAAAGATACTCCAGGCTGCTCAGGGTCCTTCTTATCCAAAATTTGTACATCTTTAAGTTTGGATAATCCTCAGCGTACTGACTAATTGCATTTTAATCACAAATCCAAACCTCACTATTGTAGAAGTAGTGCAAAGTATCTAGTCAGCTTAACTTTCTCTCACCAAATGAGTGTTGGCCATTTGTGAGAATGAACCCCTCCAGTTCCCTCATTTTTATTCTCCCATAGTCAGCCCAAAAAGCTCTCACTGGTTTCCCCCACTTTTAAGCCCCTTGACCCAATACAGAATATCTCTGAAAATCCCAGGGTTTAGTCACCCTGTGAACAGCAAATTCCTAGCATGGTTAACAACGCTTAGGAGCACAAGTGAGATAACAGATAGCTTCATGCTACACATTTTCAGTCCCAGTAGCATCATTTATACTTTATCTTCATTTTCTTCATGTGGATTATCAGTGGGATATCATTTGCACTGGGCCTCTCTTTCCTTACCGTTCCAGTGTTAAACATCACAAGATAAACAGTTTAATACTATTTAGTTCAATTGTCTTGTGACAGGAACAAATCCTTTCAATTGCATTCTATTCTAATAGAATTGAATTCTATTTTAACTTCCTCAGTTTTCTTACAGGAAAAAAATTATTCCAAATTAATTTTTGCTTTTATTTCTTTAATTCATCCACCACTTTCCTACTTTTTCTAAATGCTAGCAATAACATCCCTCAGTCTAAAATCATCGCAGGCAAACAATGAACTTCTCTTAGTGTCACCTTCAGAGAACAGGAGCAGGTTCCCAGAGGTGAGGAAGTCCTTACAGGGAAAGGTTGACTTCTTAGCCACACAGGTAAAATTCCAGTGTTGTGGCTCTGACAAGAGGCCAATATGGAGTGGGAGAATATTGAGGTGCCAGATGTGTTTTTGTAAGGAAGAGAATTAAAGGTCAACAAAATAGGCAGAGAACAAACTACTGAACTTCAGAGCTATGTGTAGCAGTAGTTCCTCTTTCCTCTTCCCTCTTTTCTCTTTCATTCTGCCTCATTTCCCTTGGATGTGCTTCATTAACTACCTTTCCCCAAAGTGTTGACTATCCCCTCCGTCATCATGCCCTCCTTTTTTTCCTCTTTGCCCTTCAGCAATCTCTACTGCTTTGGGCAGCAAGCGAAGACAGTAGGGCTGTGGTCATGACTTGTTTCTAAGAGGAGAAATGTCAGGGAAAGGAAGAAATTGGGAGCACAGTGTTACCACTCCTACTGCCTAGAGGGATCATCTGCCATGCAATTATGCTGTGTCAGATACACAGTCCAAGCTGCATCTCAGCTGCATCTGCAGGGCTTGAGGTGAGGGCTCATTCCTCAAGCCACAAGCAGAGAGCAATTGCTCTGCCCCTCTTTATGCATCCTCAGCTAACTTTCCATAGCCTGATGTTGTCTCTGTACCACTGAATTCAAATCAGTCTTCACCTTTGTCTTGGTCTGTCTATGTTCCCAAACAAGGAATTAGCGACCACAGAAGCAAGGGATATTAAGAAGGATAAAGGACATTAAGGAAGATAAAGGCAAAGGTCTAGAAAAGCTAAGGAGATAGACCAAGAAGAAAAGAAAGTCTAAAGCAGCCGAAAAGGACAATTGCACTAGTTTTAATCTACACTGAGAAAGTTCTGCTTTGGGCTTTGACAGAGATAAAAAGGCCACAAATACCACTCGAAAAGATAATGGAGCCATGAAGATCTGCATGCAGCTGAATCACAGACAGAAAGGGCAGCTACAGAGAGTTTGGAAATGCTGTGGTAAAGAAGAGCAGATGATCACCAGGACAGTTCAAAAGAAGGTCCTGAGTGCAATATCCTGCAAGTTCACACTTTTGCAACTCTCAAAAAAGTTTGAGGAACAAAATGAAAACTTGCCATGTTATTTTACTTGAGAGCAGAAACAAACATTAGATCATCTTGTCTTACCTGTTGTGTGTCATGTAATTAATTTCTCCTTGGTCACTGCTATTAAAAGCTTGCTAACTTCAACCACATAAAAGGATGTCAGGTCTCAAGAGACTGAGATCCTTTGTGCAACAGGCAGGGAACGTGAGAAATGGAAAGATGGAAGAATATTGCAACAGCAAAGGCACTGATAAGACTTGTTCAAGTGATGTTAATGACACTCCAGCTCACCCAAGGTCCTTGTCAGTCTGAGGGGGAAATTCCATTTCAAGACCCCACTTTTAGGGGTTACTCTCTTCCACAACAAGGCATTTCTGACTCAGTATGTGCACTTAACCAGGTAGTTCAGATCAGTTCCAAGGTTAGCCTAAAAAGCATGAAACTATGAAGGGTCAGCAAGTGCCAAATAGGTCAGTGAATAGATAAGATTTCCTTCACTTAAGTGAGTATTGGGGAAATTCTTCTGATTAAGTTTCTGAAAATACTAATTTTCTTGGGCAACACCTGGTCATTCCACTAAGCAAGAATATTTGCAATCAAGCTGTATGTAAAACAACAAATGTTGAAATGGGTTTCTTAAAAGAGAGTCCTTCCTCTATATCCTGTTCTTGCACATCAGCACAAGGCTCCTGTTTAGAAATGTGTTTTGAAGATACATTGACTTGATATTCCCATTCTTCATCCTATAGCATGGCACATCTTGCACTACAGTACTGGAAAAGGAAAGAGGGATCAGCTTTCTGATTCAGTAGTTGTGCAGCTGACATACAGCTACACCCTTTGAGGGATTTCCTCAGTAAAATGACAAGTTTCGGCTAAAGTGCATACGTCATTACTCATAATGCAGCACTGTGCATCACAATTGAGAAACTCAGGCCACTCTTCCCACTTTTGATGTCAGCTGTCACCTGGGATGCTTTCAAAATGCTCACCACCTGAGTCATTCAAAGGAAAACTGCACCCTTGCACATGTGAAAACACCTTGCATACTCATCAACAGATAAATTATCTCTCTTCAGATATAGAGATCAATCCTTTCTCAGAAGTGTTGAGCTTCTTAACGGAGCAGAGTTTCTCAGGACAAACACTACCTTTATTAATTACAGTGTCTAGGTTAAAGCATGTAGAATTAATACTAAAGTATGATGAATTGTGCCAAATTTCACCACACCTTTGCTTTCTGCAGACGTGGAGCAAAAAGCCTCAATAATATTTATACAGGAACCTCACCACACCCTTTGGAGACTCATAAGGATTTAAATAGTGTTAGAGTATGTCAGCCAGGATTGCCTGGCAAGGGAAGGCTTGCAAACTTACTTGTAGGAGGTGCATAACAGATCACTATCTACTCTGTTTCAAAACAAAGACATGTGTCTTATCAACCAAAGCTTTAAAGGGAGAAAAGATACTCAGATAATGAGTCTCTACTAAACTTAAAAACGATTTGAAATTTCAGGTTGATGCAAACTTGTTGTACAACATAAAATTCTATTACAGCACAACCCAAAATCTGTTACAGTCACTCTAGGTGATGCATACAGGTGTTTTTTTTCAGCTGACAATGTTAGGAAAAGCTCATGCCATGCTGTCAATTACACTATGACAGAGGCATCACCCAGAAGAGAGTCCTCCTTAGCACAGAGAAGTTTGTTTCTAGTCATACAATCATAGAATATGCAGAGTTGGAAGGGTTCCATCCGGATCATCGAGCCCAACTCCTGGCTCTGCACAGAACACCCCAGGAATCACACCATGTGCCTGGAAGTGTTGTCCAAACACTTCTGAAACTCAGACAGACTTGTTGCTACGTCCACTTCCCTGGGGAGTGTGTTCCAGTGCTCAGCCACCCTCTGGGTGAAAAACCTTTAGCTGATATCCAGCCTAAACCTCCCCTGACTCAGCTTCATGCCATTTCCTTGAGTTCTGTCACTGGTCACAATAATGAGGAGATGCTCTGCAATAGCTTAGTATCTTTATTTATACTGTGGTGCCAAAAACTGCACACAATACTCAAGGTGAGGTTGCACCAGAGCAGAGTAGAGTGCTTACCACTCCTACTATTTTCTCATGCTCTGTGTCCCTGTCTTCCTTACAGT
This sequence comes from Campylorhamphus procurvoides, assembly GCA_013396655.1. NCBI lineage: Eukaryota > Metazoa > Chordata > Aves > Passeriformes > Dendrocolaptidae > Campylorhamphus > Campylorhamphus procurvoides. The sequence goes on along the minus strand of WBMV01005963.1, from coordinate 16,190 downwards.
TTTTAACTTTAAATTACACAGAGATTTTTTTCAAAAAAATTTACATCAGACTCCTAAACAGATTAAAGAATCCTCAGATTTCAAACCCCTTTTCCTCGCCATGCTTCTTGTATCTCCTAAAGTATTTTTAAAGGCTTTGGGACATTTAAAATCATTTCATGTTTAAAATCTACTGGCCTGCCCTGGCTGAGTCAAAAACTTGAATAGAGTGCTCTGCTAGCTGAATTAGAAATTCTTCCCTCCCAAATAAATAAACAGTGGTACAAAATACTTGAGGATATGAGGGAAACTGGACAGCTTTCCTTCAAACACCACTTTTTCTTCTGATCTTCCCTGAAATTTAGAACAGGTTAGTTTTGAATTAAAACAGATTTCCAAGAGCTGTACAGAGTTGATAGCTGAAATAAACTACCAATGAGCATGAAAAGCAGCCGTGGAAAGCTGTATCCTAAAAATACCGTGTGGGAGCAGAAGCTACCATTTTTCTGCAACAGCAAGTCTTTCTCTCAACACACTCAAGAGCCTTCATGGAATCACAGAATAGTGTTCTATTCAGACATCAAACATATCACCTCCCCCTGAAGCCAGGTGCAAATGAACAGAGCAACACACTGTGCAGGAAAGTCAAAATGACGTGTACAAAGTTACACTGAAACCGGAGGAAAGCAAAACAGCCTTTATACAGCTGAGATCTGGCCAGGGCACTGATACCCTGCCAATATTTGTTCTAACCACATGGAAACATGAATGACTGCACTGAAAGGGCCCACACGTTTACTTCCCACAGGAAGGACACTATTAACACAAATATAAGTCTTCCAGTGTGCTGCTGTGTTGACTTAGTGAATAGTGGGAGTGAGAGTACCGCTGCTACTGAGTCAGCAGCAGCTCCATTCAAGGAGTCGTGTCCTCTGGTGATACTGACTTAAAAGGATATTAGAAAACATCATCAGCCCATCACATGGACTTAGCATATTTTGTCCTTGGAGATGAGTATAACTTAGTTACTCAGTATGCTATTTTTATTTTTATTTCCAAACTACCAACACAAGAAGTGTTCTAAGAAGGGAGCTTTAAAACCTTGTGCGAAGGCACAAGCCTCTCATTCAGTCTAACCCAGCATTTCTGTGTAAACAGAACACCTCAGCCACTTCTTGTAAGGCAGCAAGCAGTATCACAAGTTAGCAAATGAAGTTATCCCTGCTTTAAAACCAGAAAATCCACAGTGATTGCTCTAAGGGATGAAGACTTTTCAAGCTATCTATCACTCCTTAATTACATGGCTAAATTTACAAATATTACTGGAATCATTTAAGCTTGGAAATCACTTCTAGCCAATGTAAACAGATTACAGATTTCCCAGGTGTAATGGAAGCAATTAATTCTGCAGTGAATATCTCTCCTACACTGTGTTGGTCTCTAGAAAACAGAACAGATGCATCTAATTACAACTCACACTGAAACGTGCTCCTTTCCCATAGCTACAATTTTAAAAGACCTGAGCGGCACTAAAACCCAATTAAAGGAATCCAATTAAAGTGATCTGGTGCCTCACAGGTAGGAAAACAACTTTAACAAAGCTTCCCTTTCTCAATTATATTGATGCAGAAGGCTCACCATTGGCAAGGGATCATTTGCAGCTGCACACCCCTCTGTCCAACACCAAATTTTGCAGGTATCATTCCCCATTACAGGTTCCCCCATGCCAGCTGCTGACCTACAACATAAGTCCATGTTGAATGTATGCTCATAGACAGCATGCCAAAAGAAAGCTCTCCCAAGGCAGTTTATGCCAAGGGGGAGACCTTGTGAGTGAGCCCTGCTCAGTGCTGAGGAGGCAGCCCTGGAGAGCAACTCCTATCCAGGATTTCAAGGTGGAGTTATCAACAGTGCACAGAGGTAAAAAATGAAGTAAAGGGCAAGGGTAGGATTACACAGGATGTTTCAGTCAGGGTTCAGAGTGGAGTTGGACAGCTACAGGAAGGACGACAGAGGAAGGGACAGCATGATTGCAAGGCAAGTTAGGGAAGGAGTATTTTTGTAGCCAAGAAAATAAGAAAACAAGCAGTTGTCAGAATATTCATTTCTGGAATGGAAAATAAAGAATAGATCTCTGACATGCTACATTGGTCAAACAGCTTTCAGATTGGGTTGGGAAACAGAAATGAAGTCTAATTTAAGACCCCCATTAGATTCTAGTGATGTTGCCATTGATACTACAAGCAAGGGTCTGGTGCCTGTCTCTTAACCTTCCCTATCTCGCAGTGGCAGAATTTCCCTGGCTATAGAGTCTTAAAATCCTTCAAGATTAATGAAACCCATTTTTCCAAAAGAAAAGCCCACTAGGAATGACCAGTTCTTTCTGAGAAGGAAATGGACAATAGAAAAACTCACACATAAGAAGTCACTCTCTTTTTTTTTTCTGTCTGTTTCTCAGAGATAAATTGTTACAGGAATCATTAAAAAAAAAAAAAAAAAAAGTAGGTCAGCAACTGCCTTTTTTTAAACTCTCCAAACCACAAATGAGAGGTTCATCAAAGTAGTGTTACTAGCCTGTTGCCACAAAAGTGTTTATAGAAATACTTATGCAGTCACTTTTGTAAAGTTCTTGTGTGGTATCATTCTTACCATCACTTCACATCCTACTCTGGGGTGATTCAACTCTTCCACAGGGATGTGGGCTACAGGGCAGAATGAATTTCACAGTCATGAGTCATAAGAACCTTTGCAGAACCGGCCAGGCACACTATAAATTCACCCTACCCTTCATGTGAACTGCAGAAACCTTGGAGACACCTGGAGCAGCAGTGTTTCTTCCTGCACAAAATAAGGTAAGGTAATGATTTCTAGATACTATTTATTTCAAACATTCTTGGATGGTGTTGCTCTGTTGACAAATGCATAGGAAAAAAAGAAGCAGGGATCTGGACTGGGAGACATCTAATGCTTGGGGAAATACTTTAGATTGCACAGGCATAATCTAGAAGGTGGAAGTAAATACACAGGAAGAGCAATTTATTGTTCAAAGTTCTATAATTTCTAGAGCTCACTGACTAGCATATATATCATAGCAGAGTAAGAACCACTGTGCTTGCTTCAGTCAGCTAATTTTTCTTGTGCTCTTTAGTTCTTGCAATTATCAGGTTACCCTCTGGTTTGCCAGTTACTCAGGACACAGACTGTCTTTATTCTAAAGTCATCCTTTACTGACCAGAATACCCCCTAGTCCCTGCTTAGAGCTCTCAGCTAAACCTGCAAAGCAAATGACAGATATCAGCATTTGTGGTTTAGTCAATGCAGAAACCTTGTCCTGCAGAAGAACTGGGAAGCTAGGATCTGGGCTAGTGCTGCAAGACAGAGTTTCAGGACATTTTTGAAAGGCAAAAAGGTAGTTCAGGATCCTTAGCCTGCGAGAGTTGGGGTGGTGCTTGCTCAAGCATAGGAAGGAATGTTTTGTCCTGACCTAAATGAATAATTTCACTGCTATTGTTACCAAGTATTTGTTCACTACGGCAATAAACATCAAAAGGCTCTTGCACAAATTAAAGCATAAAATTTGCCATAAGAGACAGTTTCTCAGTATTCTCTAGCCTGGCACTGCTGAGTAATATTATGAGCTGTGACTCCAGGCTGTTGTAAAGGAGAGTGCAATAAATGTCCTGGTGAACAAATATGAAACAAGGTTGGAGGCTGGTTTATTCCTAAAAATGATAGCTAGTGTCCTTAGTAAAACAGGACATGCTAAAGTTTATATGACTTTATAATGGTTATTCCTCCTCGTTCTTCATATAAGCAACTTTAGAAAGCCTTTAAATCACACAAGACAGTTCAAAAAGTGAAGAGAAGCTTGCAGACACATAGCAGTCATAATTAGTGGTTTGTTAATAGCATCTTTTCTCCCTTTCTGTGCAGCTTCAGAACAATGGATGCTTTGCATAAAGCGAACACAAGCTTTGCTCTCGACTTTTTCAAACAGCAGTGCCAGGAAGATGGTGACAAGAATATTTTTTTCTCCCCTTTGAGTATTTCATCTGCCCTGGCTGCTGTTTATTTGGCAGCCAAAGGTAACACTGCAGATCAGATGGCAAAGGTGAGTCTGGGTTTCAAAAAGTAGCTGCCTGAAAGGGTTATCTCTTGGAATAATGTCCTCCATGCCAGAAGTTGACTGTGATGGAATAGAGGAAAACCATATATATGTAGAGTGATGTTTGTGCGTATGCCAGCTCCCATTTCACTCTGATGTGCACTGCAATGAGTAAACCAGTTCTCTGCTTCTGTAGATCAACTCTACTTTAGCCTTTGCTAACAGGACCTTGAGAAATGACAGAAACGCCACAGGTAATTGTCACCTTTTAATTTCACCACCAAAAACAAGGGATCTTTATCCCACAGCTCAGTAACTTGAGCATTCACCATGGAGCAGGAGACATGGATTCTCCTTACACTCTGCCACAGAAAATTCGCATCTCCTATCTCATCTCTTTGGAAATGACTCCACAGGAAAGAACTCTCCCCTATAGTTTTGCACTTTGCTAAACATAAATCCACATCTACAAGATTAGAAAAGAAACATGTTGAGACTCCAACCCTTTCTTTGGGGTGGATATACTGGGCAAAATCATTGACTGAGATCGCTAATCGCATTTGTTCAAAGCTCATGGTTTTGGCAAGACAGTGGGGACAGCCCCAACGCACAGCTATCTAACCCCTAAAGCAGTTACCTACCTCCTATCCTAGGAGGTGAGGCTTGTGAATTTGCATCTCCTAATTCAGAAGTTGTCCCACCTGCTAAGGCAGTGATCGAACTCCTGATTTACAGGAGTAAAGAGAGTCAGTAGGGCTAAAAACAAAGGAGTGACCTTCTGTTAGGATAAAGGGAAAACGAAACAAAAGGCACAGCTCTTCTGAAAAATGTTCCAAGGTTGGTTGTACTCCTTTGTAGCCTGGGTAAGGTGAACATGACCAGGGAAAGGGATTTAAGACATGAAACTGCCTGCACAATTTTCAGGCTTTCTGGCACATATGCACACTCCATTTAGAGTTCTGCCTTGATAGACTCCATCTAGAGAGAATTGGCTCCAAGCAGGCAGATTTCTCTGTAAAGACCAGGTACGTAAGAGTTTGCCCTGCAGCCCTCAGCTCAGTGTGCACAAGCCATTTTGCACACATGAGCCTCAAGACCTAAACAAAGATCTCATATTCAGAAAGGCCTGGACACATGAATACAATCTGAGCTTGATTCTCTTCATCATTAAGTTCCCATGACATCACCGAAAATTTTAACAGAAATAGCAAATTTTCTATTGATCCATTTATTACTGCTTTTTTCATTACAGGTACTTCACTTTAACAAAGTTGAAGGAGCCAGAAACGTCACAACAACCGTAAGAATGCAAGTCTATTCCAGAACAGAAGACAGTCTATCAAATCGATTTGCATGTTTCCAGAAGGTACCTCACCCAAGCTGGTGATCAAGCTGTGGGCATGGTCACATCTTCTCTTGGTTGTGTTCTCCTTCCACATTTGCATTTGCTTGTGTTTGCTTTCCTCGGATTTCGTGTACACAATTAATTGGTACAGCATCCTGTGATGTCTTCACCTAATGCAATACTTACTACATTCTTCCCCTTTTAAGGCAGAATTGCAAAAATTAACCTGTAATTTGCAAAATGAACACTTGATGTTACCATTCTCTATCCATAGATCTCTTGTTCTTTTTCCTTTAGCTTTGAGGGCAGATATCTTTCCCAAATTATTATTGCTCAGAGCTAATCTCAGAGACAGCACTTCCACATATTTGATTGCATCATCAAGACAACAAAACTAGAGTTTTAATTTTTCCAGGCTACCAATGCTTGATAAGTTTCAGAAATAAGTCTCCATTTCAACTGAGCAGTTAACAAAATAAATTTACGTGTTGGCATTTCCCAAAGTAGACCAGTTGCCTGAAATAAATCTTAGAGAAATGGGAATAATTATGTTCCTGAGACATTTCTTTGTCATAGTCACAGGCATCTTGTCCTGAAGTATATATATGTAATTGAACATAGCAGAAAAATAGAAAAAGGTGAATGTAATCCCTCTGAGTCAGTTAAAGTTCTTTTTCCTCACTGACAATTGAACCGGGGGGGTGTCAAGCTCTTCTCCCTGCTCTTTCCTGTCACCCTTATTCATTGTGAGAGTGAGCCATTTCCCTGAAGTCTGCCCACAAAACCCCAGCTGCTGCGAGTTTTGATGAATGGCCACCTGGATGTCTATCCCCAGCCAAAACCCAGGGTGGGAAGATTTATTTTAGGGGTTATGTCAACATTTCATTTGCACTGCATGAACAGCAGAAGGGGTTGTTCCTCATGAGTAATGCTTGTCCTAATTTGTAAGAATTACAGAGTGCTATGGGTTTGAATAGTTTAGAGATTTAAGTGTCTGTTCATGCCTCCGATTCTGATATACAATGACAAGGTGAATAAGGCACAGGCCCAGACTTTTAGTTTACTAATTCACAGCTTATCTTCCTTGAGCTCATTTGAGAGTCTGAGCCAACATTCATTTAATCCTGTTATTACTTCAGTATAAATAATTTACTGCAATTACTGAAACATACAAAATAAAAACCAAAACGAAAAACCTCAAACAAACCACAAAATTTTAAGAGAGCTGATGAAATTAGGGGGAAACCTTCTATGTAACACTTTTAACTTTCATAAATTAAAGGAGTGACAGAGACAAATCTTTATGCATTGTTTAACAATTACTCTCGTTCTCTGAAAATCCTAAATTTCATAATCTCCACTTACAAACCCTTAAATATTTTACATAGTTCAGGCTCTTAAAACTTAGATTGTGTATACTGTGTCTGCAACTTTTAATACTTTAAAATTATTCTTTTAATAGCTGAGGAGTTTAGAGCATCTCTTCTGTTGTAATACAGGTAACAGATCACCTGAAGAGAAATATTTTACTTGGAGGCGTGTGAAGGAAAAAATTGGGATTTTTTAACTATTTTACACAACAGACGAATAACAACTTTTGTTTGTTTGTTTTCTTTCTCAAAGAAAGAAATTGGCAAGTTGGATAATATCCATACTGGATTTAAAGAACTCAACTTTGAAATCAACCAACCCACGAATAATTATCTGCTTAAAAGTGTCAACCAGTTATATGGAGAAAAATCATTGCCTTTCAGTAAGGTAAGCCTTTTCTTCAGATCATGCAGTGCCAATTAACCTTCACGATCTACCTATGACAATAAAATCATATAATTTCAAGTATTTTCACAAATCTGCAAATCATGTAATTATCCTTAACATAAATGTTTTCTATGAGATTTTTCTCAAGACTTTGGACACTAAAATTTTAGTTCTATGGAACGTGTATCTAATCTCAGAGTGATTTGCATATGTAATTACACAAGAGCATTTAAATTGAGCATTTCCATTAAAAAATGGTACTAAAAAGTACTCTTTTCCTTTGACAAAACGCTGTGCTCGTGCCCATGTAATTTTTATCTCTGGCTGTAGTAGCACTCACATTGGCAGAGAACAAGCCTAATAGAGGTGTCTCTCTTGCACTGCAGGAATACTTAGAGTTATCCAAGAAATACTACAATGTAGAGCCACAGTCGGTTGATTTTGTGGGAGCAGCAGATGAAATCAGAAGAGAGATCAATTCCAATGTTGAAAAACAAACTGAAGGTAAGTTCCAGCCTCTTCTCTCCAAACTGGAATGAAGCCATTTTGGCTCCTCTGTACCCAAGTGGCCCATGACAGGTAAACAATTGACCTCAGGAAGGAAAATCAGATCAGTTTTCATAAAGTACTCATCTAGTGACAAGCCCTTATTAAAATGAGTGTCCTCCATGTGAATGTGGGAGGAATATGACTTGTTCTTTGCAAATCAAGACTGCCCCAGTATATTTGTGAATAAACTCAAGATGGATGGGTGCTATGGCAGCACCTACAATTTCCCTGGTTTATATCCACAGAAACCATGCCAACACTTATACCTGTACAGTAAAACTGCACAGATGTGTGAATGTCCTTCTATTTTCTCTAGGTAAAATCCAAAATCTTCTGCCTCCTGGATCTGTGGATTCACTGACCAGACTAGTCCTGATAAATGCACTTTACTTCAAAGGAAACTGGGCAACAAAATTTGAAGCTGAAGCTACCAGGCAAAGGCCTTTCAGAATAAACACGGTATGGGAATATACTGACCTATATCCTACAGTGCAGGTGGAAAAAAACTAAAAAGATGGGGGAGAGAAATTCCTGTCACTCTTTAAATCCATGTGGCGTGATAGTTATTTCATTTAAAGCATACAGTATATTTTCTTCACCACACCTTCAGTGCTAAGACTGCACACATATACTGGGCCCTGAGCCACAAGGTAAATTGTCAGAAGCTGACCCAAAACAAGCTTCCATTCCCTGAAGGCAGAAAAAACAAAGAGGTGAACAAAACTGTATGGCTTAGTTCTTTACATTTTCACAAGACAAATCAGAGTGGAATACAGCTGCCTATCATGGGAGCCATCTGGGACGGCTCTGCCTCCAAGCGCCTTTCCAGAAGACCAGGGGTCCTCTAAAGGTCCTGGCCTCTGAAGATCAATGGTCCTAGCCAAAAGGTTATCTCAGACACTTTGGGCAGCTTGTAGAGTAAATACAATAAATATCCCCTGTGATATTTAAACTCTGTTCTTTACTGTTCAGAGTACAAATGTAAAACATTTAATTTGCTTTTTGCAGCATACAACTAAACCTGTGCCCATGATGCACCTGAGTGATAAATTTAACTTAAGCTACGTAGAATCGGTCCAGGCTGATGTTCTTGAACTTCCATATGTCGATAATGACCTCAGCATGTTTATCCTGCTACCAAGTGACATCGCCGGCTTACAAAAGGTAAAACAACTGAGAACATAAATCATCTGAGAAAACAAGAGTGTCATTAATTTACTTACTTGATGCACATGTGAGGTAAAAGACCAGGCTGCAGTCATGTTTCTAGGAAGGAGGGTACTGATCGGATTCAAGGTAAAGCAAATCCCAAATTTAGTCTAGTGCTGTGAACTGGAAGCTCTTGGAGCTCAGACTAGATATCTTACCCTTGAAAGCAAACACATCTGTGGTTTCCAGGGTTGGTCAGTCCTGGAAACAAGTAAACCAAACCCACAAGATTGTTCCTCTTCTAGCCAAACAAAAATGAGGAAAGTCAACCAGCCCTGCCAAGATCTACTGTCTGTACTGATTCAGACAGATATGATTTAATTTAAAATAAAACTCAAACCAACAAAAACCCACCAAAAATCGGGCAGTCTCGGTTACTTTTCAGGATGCCCAGAGCTAATACGTATTGACACTGCCACCTTCTGTAAAAAGGCTGATTCTGCCTTTGGATAACAAACCCTTAAACAATTCTCATTTATAGGATGTTTGGGGGACGGAGGGTGAAGCTGTTTTTAATAAATTCTAAAATGCAGGGAAGACAGAACTGGAAACAGAAAATCAACCAGATTACTGTAGTCCTGCTATATTCCCTGACAATTATTTAGAACACTTCACATACTGCATTGATTTATCACGGAGCAACACTGTCCTTTCATCAAAAAGGTCTACAAAAAGTGGTCTTTCACTACTGCCTTTCTTGTACTCTTACAACAGCTTGAAAAGTTCTCCATTTAAGAAAAGAAATAACCCTTAGGGGACAGGTTTTTAAATATTCTGTAATTTTCTAATTCTCTTTTTACTGACTGCAGCTGGAAAGAGAATTGACTTTTGAAAACTTGTCTTCATGGACCAACCCAGAACTAATGGAGAAAATGAAAGTGGAGGTTTATCTGCCAAGGTTCACATTAGAAGAGAAATATGACCTCAAATCTACTTTGAGCAGGATGGGCATACAAGATGCCTTCACAGAAGGTATTGCTGATTTCACAGGAATGTCGAAGAATGGTGATCTGTTTCTGTCACAAGTTTTTCATAAATGTTACCTGGAAGTCAATGAAGAAGGCACAGAGGCAGCAGCTGCCAGTTCAGCATCACTGGCGTCACGAAGTCTTGGTGCTACTGTTATTTTTGTGGCAGATCACCCTTTCCTCTTCTTTATCAGGCACAACAAGACCAAGAGTATCCTCTTCTTGGGAAGGTTCTCTTCCCCTTAGGAACTCGACAATTACCAAACAGGTTATGGCAACAACAATAATGGACAAAATACACACCACAAAGAGTACCTCACCAGCCTGTGCACTTCTTAATTTTCCTGTACTGTTGACAAATCTCTCAGTGTTAGAAGAGAGCACATATTAAAAATAACCTGGAATTCAAGCCTCTGGCTCAGTGTCCTGGCCAAAGAACCCAAAAATGCTAGCAATGCCCCTTAACTACCAAACTGTGCATGGAGCAACATGGCCATGTCTTGTCAGCACTTCCTAAAACAGAACTGCCACAATTCAGAACAGCTGGAGTTGATCTAAACAAGTAATTTTCAATATACTTGTTTTGGTACCTGAGAAGAAAATAAGCAGGAAAATCTCCTTTCTGCAGAACACTGCAGTATCTCCATTGGTTTCAGCTCAGTATGCTGATCCCTCCTCCCAAGGGCTACCTCACACACACTCTTCTAAGTTTTTTTACCAAGTTTGCAGCCTGGCAGGGCTTGTAATGAAATAAACCTGCAAAATCCTCAGTGTTTCTGGTACTGGTGCTTCCTTTTTGCCTGAAAAGAGGCTAACACATGTGCTTTCTAATCTCTGTCCGACAGCAATTGGAAAATATTGAACAACCCTATAGAACTGGAGGAAAATAAAACACACGTGCCTTGAAACTTTCTCCTTTGTAACCTTTTAGTCATACAATGCTGTTGCCAGCCTAGAACTGCACTGCTTTGCTCGTACTTTGCTTTGCCACTTGTTTCACTGGTTTAAGGCAAGATCAAATGGGAGAATCAAGTCTAACACTAATAAAAGTAATACTAACTCCTTAAGTCCTTCCTGGAAGACAAAATGAAGTTTCCCAGGTCATATTTACTCCTGTTGCAACTCTTTCTCTTTAAAGTGTCCTAATCAGTCATGCACGTTTGCAGGGAATGCTTCTGAGTATCTGAATTCACAACAGAGAACAAAGTACTGGTTTCTTAATGGACTTGCACACACCAACAACATCTTACTAGAAAAACATCTTAGGACAGCAGAAGTCCCTTTTCCTGGCAGAGAAGAGGCTGCTGACTGTCACTGAGTCCTTTTTAAGTGCTCAGCTCCTACCAGAGTCCCTTCTAGCTCTGCTTCCCAAATAGGAAGGAGCATATGAAAAATGTCATGAAACAAGTCCTTTATATTATCGCTATATAACCCCAACAGCACTGCCTTCTGTCTGTCTCAGTTGTGAAACGTGACACTGGATCCCTATGCATTCAGGTCTAGTTCTGCCATGCCTTGTTTCCTCTATTACGAGAGCTTCATGCCCCCATGGGCAAGCATCTTAAGTCCTTCCTGATGTGTCTTGGGAATAAGACAGGAAAGCTACACCTGGGAGGCCAAGGAGGAACAAAGCCATGACAACATGCACACAAACTCATTTACAGGCCTTTAAAGTCAATAGAAATGTGAGTCACCTTTTCTCTCTCCCTCAACTATTTTAAGCATGATTGCAAAGATGACAGAGTTCATCTCCTCTTGACAGTGCCAGATCATTACTGAGAGGCAATGGCCACGACACTTGAAGGGTGAGTTGCACATAAGGGAACAACCTTTCCCCAGGGTGAGCAGCCGTGCACTGAAGAAGGTTGCCCAGAAACATTATGTAATCTCCATTCCTGGAAAGGGTATGGCTAACCTTATCTATTGGTGGCTCTGCTCCAAGCAGCAGATTGACCTCTGGATGCCTCTTCGAATTAATATGTGTGATTTTTTTCTCTCTTGTCAAAAGCCACTCTGCCTTCCCATCTTCCTTTCTCATCCTGCCTGGCATCCTTGCATCTTAACTAGCAAAGGCAGCTAGCTTGTTCACTCATACTTCATCCTCACACAGCATATTTCTTTGGGATTTGGGAGTCTCCTGGCTTGAGCTTTCCCACCACCTAACCATATGGGTAACCCTTCTGCTAAAAAATTTCTTTAGGACATACTCATCATCCTAAAACCAACACTTGTTTAATTTCTGGCATTTCTTCACTGCTTTGCACAGTATTGATTTCTGCCATTGCTTAGAATTCTTGACCCACTCTGTTCCTGTAATCAGGCTTGCAGTAAAATGCTCAGCATACAGTAGCAGTTTCTTTCCCTTCCTCCACCCTCCCCTGTCCTCTGGGGTATTACAGTTGTTGCCACCATCTTCTTCTACCACCATGTCCCTTATGGGACTGTAGAGTGACAACTACTCTGCCATGTTTGCCTCCAGTGTATCTTTTGCTCTGTCCTTGCTTGAGCCCTCCCATTGGGGTTGTTTCAATCCTTGCCCTCCTTTACCACACATGAGTACTGAGCAGTAACTCAGTGTTTTGCAGTGTTTCTCTCAAAAGATTCCCAGCCAGGCCTGCAATGAGATTTCTTCACCAACACAACCAGTGTCCAAGTGTCCACCCCTTAACCTGCATGGTCCTTCATGGCTTTGCCTCTGTCTATGCTACTACTGATCTCTCATCTGAAGCTGGGCTTCCAGTGACTAATTCAATCACTAAGCTTGCTGTTTTATGTTGATGTACTGCATTTGAAACCCAGGAGTCACAGCTGCACAAAGCCAGAGAGGAGAATCAGGCCTTCAATAACTGCTTAAATCCAGAAACCAAAAGCAAGTATTGTGTAATGTTTTTATTACTAGCTTATTTTAAACAACAGACTGGCTATCTCCACAACACCAGAAAACTTTTGGAATGGTTGACCTGCTGTGCTATCCTGTCAGTAGATTATAGTGGGGCAACAACAGAGGTGAGATTTTAATTCCTTTGGCCTTTGGAAACGTCTAAAACTGAAAAATGACAAGGTCAACAAAGAGGAGAAAATTGCATACAATCTTTTGGGGATGTGATGTTTCCCATATTCTATGAAATCCCTAAATTTTGTTGTCAGATGAAAAATCCAGGACATATTTTGTTAGAATGGAACATTGCTCACATTAGTTTTGCAACACCTCATTGAAGAATCCAACATGTCAGAAAATCTTTCTCCCAAGCTTTGGTTTTTATTGAGCTTTAATAGGTACCCTTGTCCCTTTTACTAGACCTGTGATGCACGACTTGGTTTTGTTCTGTTGCCAAGGCATTTCATTTGATCTCCTTCACCTTTATTTCTAGTGTCTATTAAATGGAAGTAGCACTTTGAGACATTTGGTGGGTGAAAAACGCTGCATGAGGAGGTAGGCATTATTGATTAGAACAATCATTTTATCTTTTAGCTTTCATCAGAAGAAAAATGCCTGGATTGAAATGACAACAACAAATAAGAGGTAAAGGATGCTCCCCTGTGGCTTCATAGATCTGCTGTGTAACAGAAAACATTCAGCCCTGGCTGCCCAAGAGTTCTGGTTCATGTCTTCCTCTGAAGAAGCCTCATCTAATGCAGATTCTGTGCTGCAGGTATTCCAGGCTGTGAATTTCAGACTGTGCCCTTGGCTAGGCTGTCGAGGACAAGCTGCAATACCTGTCCTTCTTGCAGAGATCCCAGTCCATTTTCAGCTATGTCTCTCACTGCACTCAAGCTCCCTGTTTTGCTGTGCATCAAAGGTTCACTTAATTACTTCCCTCTCTTTTCTTTAGGTGTTGGTGATTTGCACTTTCTCCATCTAAATCAGATATCTGGCACATCTATACTTATAAGACTTATAAGATTTATAAGAAGAAGAAAACATCAATATTTCACTGAACACAAAAAGTTGCTCAACTCCCAACAACTCCCAGTCTCCATTTTAATGTCAGCTGTGGTTAGTTTGGTTTGGTTTGGTTTGTTTTGCTTTTCTCTAAGATGAATGATTTCAGTTTCTCTTTGAATCCTACCTGTGTGAATAGCTTGTTCTTCTTCCCAGCAAGTGTTAACAAGGAACTGTGAGGGTTTTGTTCAGACTCACTAGTCAGGCAATCCTGAGGTGGCTGACTTCTAGGAAAAGCCACAGCAGGAACAAGCAAGAGCCAGCCTACGCTCCAGACACAGCTTTCACCGGTCTTTAGCTTACGTTCCAACTCATGCTTGTGTTAAATGAATCACCATTAGCAACCCTAATTCAGACAAATGCAAGGAAGAACAAGCTGAACTCTTTGTCACAGAGCTTAGAAATGACAGCTCCTTATAACACACCCTCACCTACCCAGCATGGTGGAGCTGCGCCAGCTCATGGCACTTTAGGACTTGCTCTCACTTTAATCCATGCTCTGAAGTTCCCAATTGTTCCAGGGAAGGTCCAGAGGGCTGTGGAAACTGAAACTAAGACACTCTTGAAAGCTTAACCCAAACAATAGTTTTATTACCAAAAGTGTCCAAGTAAACACGAAAACCCTGAGAGAGAGAGAAAAGGGAAAATAAGCCCCCAGGTATAAACACCCAAATTGCCCAGGTGTTTCCCACAGGGTTGTCTTACTGACCCCAGAGTGCCCAGACTTCCCAGAGCAGTGGCTGCATCCTCAAGGGTTAGCAGGCTCACAGGCGAGCATTCCTGCCAAGGCAACATTGTTCTGTCACATGAAGTGAGCGCGCCCTGCTCTTTATCTAATTTACCAAAGTGATGTCTGTCCAGGCAGGTGTGGCCAGTATCGCCCAGCCAGAGATCATCCAGTCCCTCCCCCTCCTTATGTAAGAGAGACCCTCCTGTGCATGTGTGGGGCCATTGGCACCTGCATGTTATATTCTAGGGGGTCTTTATTAAATGGGTCTGGGGGTTTACTTCATCCTCCTCCTCCTCTCTTTGTCCTTCAAGTGCCCTTGAAGGGCCATCAACCAATAGTGAGAGGCCAATTAATTTTAGTTTACACAGAAATGCATCCTTCTAAAGTCCATATTTATCAATCTGTGTTTGCATAACTTGGCAGGAAAAGAACAACTCCTTACAGGTGGCTGGGCCAAACACAGACCAAAAATATTTGCATCTAATTCAGCCTGGATACACCAATCTCATCCTTTGTATGAACTACATCACACAAATGTGGGCACTGGAGTCACAGGGAAGTTGAGTGGAGTCCTGCATGAGCACTGGTGTGAGAAGGAGCAGCAATTGGCTCTAAACTCGCTCTGCTGAGTTTCTGAGCTCTCCCCCTGCTAGTCTGTAACTGGAAGACTTGCGCCCTAGAAGAAGGTGAGAAGAACATTTTGCTCATGCTCATATTAATCAAGTCATCTTATGAGTTATTGAGTCTGTCAAATTGTATCTCCTGTGGAGTTCAGTGGTAATGACTGTCTCTATTGTGGACTCTTTGGTGTCTAATAAAACAGTTTTATATCTGCAGTGAATGCACCCCCAGCATTTTTTCTCCTCTGCCTGCCTAATTCCACAGCACTTGTAGGCAGCTCAAAACTTTGAGACTTCTATCCCCTGTCAAGTTTGATCAAACTCATCTCACAGGCTCAAAAAATTATTTAGGAGGGACCGACTGACACTTGCATAAGACAGTGTGCTCTCATAAGCTTCCTTTCCTTGGGAAGCTCGGCTACCAACCTAGCAATAGGGGCTAAAAATGCAATCCTGATAGCAAAAAGGACCTAAACCCGGGTAGGAAACAACGGAGGTGGGAGAGGAAAGTGAAGCTGATTTGAAGGGAAACAAATAACTGCCTTGTGGCTACAGAGCTCTTACACACTTAAAGGGCCAACCTTGGAGAGACATGCAAGAGAAAATATTATCCAGGAGACAGTAAATTCTCTTGCGAAAATTGGAAAGGGAAAGAAATTACCCGGGGACATTTTGCTGCATTGTTTGCTTTTCTAGCACTTTCAGTAGTGCTAACTTCCAGTGGGGATGAGTCATGACATTAGTGCCCAGAAGTAAGTAACAAGACTTCTATTTTGACTGCTAAATGTTTTTATTCACCTCCTGGTTTCTGCAGATGCTCCATGGCTTTCAGGACGCCTGGAAGCCTCCAACACATTCTATGGGAAAGCCGTTAAAGTTCCTCTAATTCCAAGCCCTCTGCCACGGCCAGGGACACCTTGCAGCACACCAGCTCTGTCCAGCTCTCCCCAAGCTCTGTCCAGGCCTTCAACACTCCCAGGCCTG